>NW_026844062.1:0-62500 GCF_029531705.1 Pantherophis guttatus
CCCCCCGTTCTGTCACAATATTGAGCCTGAGTTGCTATTTGCAGTAATGAATCAGAATGTCAGCTATAAAAATATGAAGTGTCAGCCTGTTCCTGTTTGGATTCCCCGGTTTGACATGACAGTTTGTGCATCCTGGGAGGGTTGAAGAATATGGATTTCGGCTCTCTGGCTTTCTTTGCATTCCTTCTTTCTTTTCCTTCCTTCCTTCCTTCCTTCCTTCCTTCCTTCCTTCCTTCCTTCCTTCCTTCCTTCCTTCCTTCCCTCCCTCCCCTCCTCCAACCCACCCACCTACCAGTGGTGGGTTTCAAATTTTTTTTACTACCGGTTCTGTGGGTGTGGCTTGGTGGGCGTGGCTTGGTGGGCGTGGCAGGGGAAAGATACTGTAAAATCTCCATTCCCACCCCACTCCAGGGGAAGATTACTTGCAAAATCCCCATTTCCTCCCAATCAGCTGGGACTTGAATAGATGGGAGCGGGGCCAGTCAGACTTTTTACTACCGGTTCTCCGAACTACTCAAAATTTCTGCTACCGGTTCGTCAGAACCTGCTGAAACCCACCACTGCCACCCACCCATCCTCTTTCCTTTCTCTTTCCTTTTTCCTTTTTTTCTTCCTTTCTTCCTCTCCTCTCCTCTTCATCCATCCATTCCCTTCCCTCCCCTTCCCTTCCCTTCCCCTCCCCTCCCCCTCCCCTCCCCTTCCCACTTCTCTACTATCCCACCTAAAAAAAAATGCAACACAAATTGACTTTTCCTACTAACTACAGGGAAAAATCGTATTTCCTGCATGAACTGATGATCCTTGGCTCAGCTGGCGGGTCCAAAGAACTAAGCAGGGTTGGGCCAGTTAAAATGTGGATGGGAGACCACCAGGATCTTCCAGGGCTCTAGATTGAATTGCAGAGTTGAAAACTATACTGTGTCAGCACTTCAAGCTGCATTTTCTCTAGTGCTGACATAAGAAGGAGAAGCGAAGGCGTCTGGAAAGGGACGTTTGACTTTTTCACCTACTTATTTTCCCTGGAGATAATATCCCCTAGGAGATGGGATGGGAGGGGGGAAAATTCCTTTGAGCTGGAGCAGTAGATTAGGGATAGAATGACTTGGAAGGTGGCCAATGAGTGCAGGGGAGTGGGGAACGGAAAGGGAGGGTTTTGGGGGCTGGACGTCAGTGTTGGCTTCGTTTGGAGTCGGAGTTAGAATGATGTGCTTAATAAATAGGAGTTTTTCTTCAAAGACTTTGTTTGAAATGCAATTTATTTGAGACGACCTCGAAACTTGACATACTGGGACAAGGCAAGAGACGACCTCTTCCCTCTTGCTGTAAAACCAAATTCCTGAACTGAGCCACGGTTGCGTTTGAGTTTCAGGTTTCCCCTCGGTCACTGCCTGGGTGGCCCTGACCATTTCCCCAAGCTGCTGAGGACTGGGCTTAATTGGCCTTTGGATGGGAGGCCACCAGGAATAGAAAGATATGTGCTGGCCAGGAAGTTGAAAATGGCCTCCCCAGAGGAAGGCAAGGATGGAACTTCCATGGTTTTGTCAGGAAAAAGACATGGACTTGAGGTGAACTTGACTCCAAAAATTTGTACGTAGTCCTCGACTTACAACAGTTCATTCAGTGACCGTTCGAAGTTACAACGCCACTGGGAAAAGTGATTTATGACTTTTTTTCATGCTTACGACCGTTGCAGCGTCTGCACGTGATCAAAATTCAGAGGCTTGGCAACTGACCCGTATTTATGACGGTGGCAGCGTCCCGCGGTCACGCGATCCCTTTTTTGCGACCTTCTGACAAGCAAAGCCAGAGTCGCTTAACGACCAGGTTACTAACTTAACAACTGCAGCCATTCACTTAAAAGTTGTGGCAAGAAAAGTCGTAAAACGAAGCAAAACCCCGCTTATCGAATGTCTCGCTTAAAAACAAGAAATTTGGGACTCCATTGTGGCCGTAAATCGAGGACTGTGTGCATTTTGCAGGAGCTACTCCCCAAAACCAAGAGATTTGGGGGAAATGTCCCACCTTTGCAAAGAGATCAGCCGATCCCTGGCTCCAGTGGATCACGGCTGGGAAGCCCCCCCCACTGTGCCATTTGGCTCTTTTAAAATTATATTTTTTTTAAAAAAAATAATCACAGTAAAAGAAGAAAAAGAGTCAAAACACGAGATAATTATAATGCAATTATTGTACATAATAGAAACCAGGCATGGAAAAGGGTTTTAAAAAGTGAAAAAAATGCAACAGAGGAAAGAAAAAGAAAGTATAATAACATCTCATAGCAATTAAGAGTTACATTTCTATATATAGTTATCTAATGTAAATATTATTCAGGCCCATATAGATTGGTTCCTAATGCATTTACATAGCTTAATTCTCTCTTTTTGGTGCGGGGTGTGTGTGTGTAATATGCAGTGTTTTGAAAAAATGAGCCTTTTCCATGGAAAGTCTGTGCCCCTCCTAATTGGCTTTCAACCAGTCCTCGACTTATGATCGCAATTGAGCCCAAAATTTCTGTGACATTTGTTAAGTGGGTTTTGTCCCATTGTACGTCCGTTCTTGCCCCCGTTGTTAAGTGAGTCACTGAGATTGTTAAATTAGTCCCACGGTCGTTAAGCGAATCAGGCTCCCCCCCCCTTGACTTGTCAAAAGGTCGCAAAAGGGGATCCGGTGATCCTGGGGACATTGTGATCATCATAAATATGAGATAGTTGGGAAGCATCTGAATTTTGATTGCGTGATCATTTGGATGCTGCAACGGTCATAAATGTGAAAAATGGTCCCGTGTCATTTTTTTCAGTGCTCTTGTAACTTTGAACAATCGTTAAATGAACTGTTGTAAGTCGAGGACTACCTGTATAGCACCCTTAGAAGGAAGGAAGGAAGGAAGGAAGGAAGGAAGGAAGGAAGGACAAAAAGAAAGAAAGAAAAAGGAAAGAAGGAAGGAAGAAGAACAAAGGAAGAAAGAAAGAAAAGAAAAAGAAAGGAAGGAAGGAAAGAAGGAAGGAAGGAAAAAGAAAGGAGGGAGGGAAGGAGGGAGTGGGAATGAAGGATAAAGAAAAAAAGAAAGAAAAACAAGGAAGGAAGGAAGAAAGAAAGTAAAGAAAAGAAGGAAGGAAGGAAAGGAAAGGTAGGAAAAAGAAAGAAAAGGAAGGAGGGAGGGAGGGAGGGAGCAGGAAGGAAGGAGAAGGAAACAAAAAGAAAAAGAAAGGAAGGAAGAAGAAAGAAAAGAAAAAGGAAGAAAGGATGGAAAGAAGGAAGGAAAAAGAAAGAAGGAGAGGGAAGGAAGGAAGGAGAAAGAAAAAAGAGAAAAAAGGAAAGAAGAAATGAAGAAAGAAAGGAAAGGAAAAGGAAGGAAGGAAAGGAAAGGAAAGAAAGGGAAAAGAAAGAACAGGAAGGAAGGAAGGGGTTAGACTAGAAGACCTCCAAGGTGCCTTTCAGCCTTAGGATTGTATGATTCTAGGAAGGAGGGAGGGAGGGGGGGCCATGGGTGGATGCTCCGCAGAGGGAGTTGAACCTAGAAATAAAGAGAAATGTCCTGACAATGAGAACAATTAACCAGTGGAACAGCTTGCCACCAGAAGTTGTGGGTGCTCCATCACTGGAGGTGTTTAAGAAGAGACTGGACAAGGATTTGTCCGGAATGATATATGGTCTCTTGTTCAAGCAGGGGTTGGTCTAGAAGACCTCCAGGGTCCCTTCCGGCCCTAGAATTCTACAATTCCACGATTCACATTACCAGAAAGTAGAATTAAAACTTCTCTTCGGCAGTGGCACAGATGCTTGTTGGCGATGGACTCTGCCTTCCTTGGTGGCAGCGAAGCAGGGGCCGGAGTGCCATCTGTTGGAGAGGGTGGAACAGATGGCCTTGAAAGTCCCTTCAAAACACCCACTCAATCATTTTCTTTAAAAAATAAAATAAAATAAAGAAATCACAGAGAACAACTTCTCGCCCAGCAGCCAGTGGGGCTTCAAGGATTTCAGCCGGGGAGGCTGAAATCTCCTTCCCTTGCAGCTGTTTTTGGCAGCTTCCTAAAAAAATGTGATTTTTGTCTGCTGTTGGCCCTTCGGTTTGGGGCAGAAACGGGAAGCCCCCTTTTTAGGAAGCAGAAGGAAGGGACGGGGAAGCCGAGGGCTCCTTTGGTGGGAAAACGGGTGGGGGTGTGTGGGGATCTTTTCTCACAATGGGGAAGTGGTCAGCCCCAGCGCTGTGACCTTTGGCCCAGGAATATAGGAAGAAGGCTTTAGGCATGAAACCGGTTTGGGGAAGAACGTAGAACATAACATCCCAGGGCTGGAAGGGACCTTAGAGGTCTTCTAGTCCAACCCTCCGCTCAAGCAGAAGGCCCTATACTATTCCAGAGACGAATGGTTGTCTTCTTAAGAACATCCTGTTTTTTAACCCACAACTTCTGGAGACAAGTCGTTCCACTGATTAATTGTTTTCATTATTAGGAAATTTCTCAATATTTCTAACTTTGGTCTCCCTCCGGGAAACTTCCACCTATTGCCTCTCCTTCCCTCCTTCCTTCCTTCCTTCCTTCCTTCCTTCCTTCCTTCCTTCCTTCCTTCCTTCCTTCCTTCCCTCCCTCCCTCCCTCCCTCCCTCCCTCCCTCCCAGAATCATACAATCCTAAGGCTGAAAGGGACTTTAGAGGTCTTCTACTCTAACCCCTTGCTCAGGCAGGAAACCGTATACCATTCCAGACAAATGGTTATTCAGTCTCTTCTTAAAAACCTCCAGTGTTGGAGCATTCACAACTTCTTGTGGTGAGCTGTTCCACTGGTTACAATTGTCCTCACTGTCAGGAAATTTCTCCGTAGTTCCAGGTTGCTTCTCTCCTTGATTAGTTTCCATCCGTTGCTTCTTCTCCTGCCTTCAGGTGCTTTGGAGAATAAGTCGACCCCCTCTTCTTTGTGGAGCCCCTCAAATATTGGAAGATGCCATCATGTCTCCCCTGGTCCTTCTCTTCACTAGACTAGACATACCCAGTTCCTGCAACTGTTCTTCATATATTTGAGCCTCCAGCCCCGTAATCCTCTTTGTGGCTCTTCTCTGCACTCTTTCTAGAGTCTCCACATCTTTTTTACATCGTGGCGACCAAAACTGGATGCGGTATTCCAAGTGTGGCCTTACAAGGCCTTATAAAGTGGTATTAACGCTCCACGTGATCTTGATTCTCTCCCTCTGTTGATGCAGCCTAGGATTGCGTTGGCTTTTTTGGCAGCTGCTGCACACAGCTGGCTCAGATTTAAGTGATTGTCCACCAGGACTCAAGATCCCTCTCACAGTTACTATTATTGAGCCAGGGACCACCTACTCCAAAACCCTTTCCTTTGAGTTTTCCAACCTAGGTGCAGGACCTTAATTTTCATACTCCTGAACTGAATCTCGTTGGGAAAGACCCATTGCTCAAATCTGCCCACATCCTTCTGGATCTGTGAGTCTGTCTTCCAAACTGTTAGCAATTCTCCCCATCCATGGAGTGACCTTCAAACGGAAAGTTTTTTCAAGCAAGAAGATCCTGCTCATGATATCTAGCAGTCTTGGGCACCAAAGTCATTGGGTCTTCTATAGCACATGGCTTGGCAACAGATTCCTCTTTAGTGTTGCAACCTCCATGGTACAATCTTGGTTTGAGGGGGGCTTTCTTATGGTTACTAAGATGTTCAGACTCTGGAAAGAGTGCAGAGAAGAGCAACCAGGATGATGAGGGGACTGGAGGCTAAAACATACGATGGACGGTTGCAGGAACTGGGCCTGGCTGGTCTAATGAAGAGAAGGACCAGGGAGACAGGAGAGCATCTTCCAATATTTGAGGGGCTGCCCCAGAGAGGAGGAAGGGGGTCAGGCTATTTTCCAAAGCCCCTGAAGGCCAGACAAGGAAGAATGGATGGAAACTGACCAAGGAGAGATTCAACCTGGAAATAAGGAGAAAATTTTCTGACCGTGAGAACAATCAACCCATGGAACAGAAGTTGCCTTCAGAAGTTGTGGGAGCTTCATCACTGGAGGCTTTCAAGAAGAGACTGGACTGTCATTAGTCAGAAATGGTGTAGGGTCTCCTGCTTGGGCGTGGGGTTGGACTAAATGACCTCCAAGGTCCCTTCCAACTCTTGTTATTTCTGTTAAATATCTCACCACAGCTCTCCATCTTAACAAATGGTCATTTCTCTCAGCTGTCGGTGACCATTCGCTGACATCAGTGTGGCTCATCCAACCGGTTGCAGCCAATAGATTGTAGCTTAATCTTCATCCGTCCTTTTTTTTTTTCCCCCTTTTCTTCTGCCGGCGTTCCTTGTTTTACTCGCAAGTGGAGAGATAAAAACCCGAACATTTATAAATATAACTGGGTTTCCATGAGCTACGGTGTAAGCAAGCATCATCTGGCGGCGTTGGCTGTCATGGCGCCGTGCCTCTCGTTTGCCGTCGCAAGAAGAAAACATTGATTATTTTGCAACGCTGTAGAGAATCCAAAGAGAAAAATTAAGCCATCTGTACGGGGCTTAGAAAAAAAAAAACACAGCTTGGCCTATCCCAAGCATCGCGTACAAATCGGTTGAAAATGTATTTACTATTGATTTGCAAGGTGGGGTGATTCAATCCGTGCTCCTCGCCGTGAGGTAAAATCAGAGATTTGCAAAATCTCTGCGGCTTCTAACTTGGCACGCTTGCCTCCAGAAATTGTGGGTGCTTCAGCACTGGAGGTCTTTAAGAAGAGACTGGATGGCCACCAGCCTGCAGTGGTCTAGGGCAGGGGTCTCCAACCTTGTCTCCTGCCTCAGCAGGGGGTTGGACTAGAAGACCTCCAAGGTCCCTTCCAACTCTGTTATTTTATGTTACTCTATGCTTCAGTTCTCTTTCGAGTCGACGTTTAGCAAGCCTCTTTGGAGTTGACGGAACTCAACTCAAGGTGGCTTCACCGACAGGTCCGTCTTAATTTTCTTTGAAATCATCTAGAAATCATCTCGCCTTTTCTAAGCCTTCAAGGTTCTTAGCCTCCAACTTCCCACTCTTGTTTACAGTCCCAGGAAACCCAAGGATGAGTCCCAGAGCCCAATCTCCTTAGCTTCTCATCCAGACAAGGTCAACCTCTGTCAAAATGTGAATCCCACCAGTTTAGCTACTGCTTAGAAAGCTCAGACCCTGAACTCAAAAGCATGTTGAGATGAAACCCAGAGTCAACCAGATTACTTTTGGATCGACATGGCATTTCGTGGCTGCTGATTTCAGCCAATGAAGCCACGTCACAAGGTTGTCTGAATTGGGTATGTCTTTAGTGTAATGAAAAGAAGGACTAGGGAGACATGATAGCAGTGTACCAGTATTTGAGGGGCTGCCCCAAAGAAGAGGGGGTCAAGCTATTCTCCAAAGCCCCTGAAGGCAGGAGAAGAAGCAACGGATGGAAACTGATCAAGGAGAGGCTTGTAGGGACTTCATCACTGGAGGCTTTCAAGAAGAGACTGGACAGCCACTTATCTGAAATGGTATAGGGTCTCCTGCTTAAGCAGGGGGTTGGACTAGAGGACCTCCAGGGTCCCTTCCAGATCTATTCAAGTCATTGAGGGGAGTCAACTTATTTTCCAAAACACCAGCAGGCAGGAGAAGAAGCAACGGATGGAAACTGATCAAGGAGAGAAGCAACCTGGAACTAAGGAGAAACTTCCTAACATTGAGGACAATTAACCAGTGGAACAGCTGGCCACCAGTAGTTGTGGGTGCTCCAACACTGGAGGTTTTCAAGAAGAGATTGGACATCTATTTGTCTGGAATGGCTCAGGGATTCCTTGCCTGAGCAGGGGGTTGAGCTAGATGACCTCTGAGGTCCCTTCTAACCCTATGATTCTGTGATCTCAGGCTGGGGGTTGGTCTAGAAGGCCTCCGAACAAGGGTGAAATCCAGCAGGTCCTGACAGGTGTTGGAGAACCGGTAGCGGAAATTTTGAGCCGTTCAGATTTTGAGGTTGGAAGGAGTGCCCCCACCCCCTTGGAAAAATTTGTACAATTGGAAAAATCACGTGTGGAAGTTTGTTAGCAGCTCAGTCAATCCAAACTGTAAGGCAGATGAGCACGCCAGGAAAAGATTCACCCATCTTGTGCACGAAATCATGAAAAAGGAACATTTGGCCTGCTGGCAAATTCTCTTCCAGAACTTCCCCACTGTTGCATCCCCGAGACTTACTTACTTACTTTCTTTCTTTCTTTTCTTCTTTCTTTCTTTTCTTTCTTTCTTTCTTTTTTTCTTTCTTTCTTTCTTTCTTTCTTTCTTTCTTTCTTTCTTTCTTTCCTCTCCTCTTCCTCCTCCTCCTCCTCCTCCTCCTCTTCTTCTCCTCCTCCTCCTCCTTCACTATTATTTTAATTTTAATTCTTCTCCTCCTCCACCTTCTCCTCCTTCTTCACTATTTTAATTTTAGTTCTTCTTCTTCTTCCTCTTCCTCTCCTTCTCCTCCTTCACTATTATTTTAATTTTAATTCTCCTCCTCCTCCTCCTCCTCCTCCTCCTCCTCCTCCTCCTCCTCCTCCTCCTCCTCCTCCTCCTCCTCCTCCTCTTCTTCTTCTTCTTCTCTTCTTCTTCTTCTTCTTCTTTCTTCTTCTTCTTCTTCTTCTTCTTCTTCCTCTTCTTCTCCTCCTCCTTCTCCTCCTTCACTATTATTTTAATTTTAATTCTCCCCCTCCTCCTCCTCCTCCTCAAAGATAGATAGATGATAGATACAGACAGACAGACAGACATAAAATGAGAGATTTGAACAGAGATGTATTTTAACGGAATGACAGAGCTGGAAGAGACCTTGGAGGTCTTCTAGTCCAACCCTCTGCCCAAGATCATAGGAGCATAGAATCCTAGGGCTGGAAGGGACTATGGAGAATAGAATAAGAATAAAATATTGGAATGGGAATAGGAATGAATTAGGAGAGGACAGGAAAGGAGAGGACACGACAGGATATGTCGTGGAGTTGGAAGGGACCTTGGAGGTCTTCTAGTGACTAGTCCAACCCCCTTCTTCAAGCAGGAGACCCTATTCCATTTCAGACAAATGGCTGTCCAGTCTCTTCTTAAAAGCCTCCAGTGATAGAGCTCCCACAGTTTCTGGTGGCAAGCTGTTCCATTGGTTAATTGTCTTCATGGTCAGGAAATTTCTCCTTAGTTCGAGGTTGCTTCTCTCCTTGATGAGTTTCCACCCATTGCTTCTTGTCCAGCCTTCAGGTGCTTTGGAGAATAGCTTGACCCCCTCCTCTTATTGGCAGCCCCTGAGATATTGGAAGAGTGCTATCATGTCTCCCCTAGTCCTTCTTTTCCGTAAACTTGCCATGACCAGTTCTTGCAACCGTTCTTCCTATGTTTTAGCCTCCAGCCTCCTAATCATCTTGGTTGCTCTTCTCTGCACTCTTTCTAGAGTCTCATCATCTTTTTTACATCGTGGCGACCAAAACTGGGGCTCTAGTCCAACCCCCTGCCCAAGATCATAGAATTCTAGAAACATAGGGCTGGAAGAGACCCTTGAGGTCTTCTAGTCCAACCCTCTGCTGAAGCAGGATACCCTGTGTCATTTCAGACAAAAGGGTTACCTTTTTTGATTTTGGAAATAGCTTCCAATTCTCTCTCTCTCTTTTTTTTGGATGGAGTTGAAAGGTGGGAGCAGATGCCTCTTAGGTCATCATCTACTACCTGCTCTCTGTGGAATAAATAACATTTTCTTTCCCGCTTTCCAACCCCCAAATACAGTCAATTCAATCTGTCTGAATCCCTTTTATTCGCAGCTGTGTTGATTTTCTCTCCAGCCGTAGGAAATTCTCTCTCTTTTTTCCCCCCCCCCTTTTCGACAGTGCATCAAATTTCTCCTCCGCTCGTCTGAAAAATGGCCAATGATTGATGGTCATTACAGCTGCTTTCGATAAAAGTCAGTTGCTAACGGTTTGCAGAATAGGTGGCTTCTCTTACTACCGCTTTATCCCTCTTCGTCTCGGCCCATGTTTCCCTTTCTCGGGGAAGAAACGGGGGGGTCTCTGATCTGTCATTAATACGTCTCGTCTGAGAAACGGAAAATGCATTTTTCGGCCTGCAGAGATCTGGAAATTTAATTCTTGTTTGATTCCTCTTTGCAATCCAGGTTGTTTATAGGAGGGAGCTGCATTTTGCACAACAGGTTGTGTTTTTTCCATAACTTGGGGGGTCTGGCCCAGGGGTGAAATCCAGCAGGATCTGACAGGTTCTGGAGAACCGGTAGCGGAAATTTTGAGTAGTTTAGAGAACTGGCAAATACTACTTCTGGCTGGCCCCAGAGTGGGGAGGGAATGAAGATTTTGCGATATTCTTTCCCTGGAGTGGGGAGGGAATGGAGATTTTGCAATATTCTTCCCCTGGAGTGGGGAGAGAATGGGGATTTTGCAGTATTCTTCCCCTGGAGTGGGGAGGGAATGGAGATTTTGCAGTATTCTTCCCCTGGAGTGGGGAGGGAATGGAGATTTTGCAGTATTCTTCCCCTGGAGTGGGGAGAGAATGGAGATTTTGCAGTATTCTTCCCCTGGAGTGGGGAGAGAATGGAGATTTTGCAGTATTCTTCCCCTGGAGTGGGGAGAGAATGGAGATTTTGCAGTATTCTTTCCCTGGAGTGGGGAGAGAATGGAGATTTTGCAGTATTCTTTCCCTGGAGTGGGGAGGGAATGGGGATTTTGCAATATTCTTCCCTGGAGTGGGGAGAGAATGAAGATTTTGCAATATTCTTCCCTGGAGTGGGGAGGGAATGGAGATTTTGCAATATTTTTCCCCTGGAGTGGGAGAGAATGGAGATTTTGCAATATTCTTCTCCTGGAGTGGGGAGGGAATGGAGATTTTGCAGTATCCTTCCCCTGGAGTGGGGAGGGAATGGGGATTTTGCAATATTCTTCCCCTGGAGTGGGGAGGGAATGGGGATTTTGCAATATTCTTTCCCTGGAGTGGGGAGGGAATGGGGATTTTGCAGTATTCTTCCCCTGGAGTGGGGAGGGAATGGAGATTTTGCAATATTTTTCCCCTGGAGTGGGGAGGGAATGGAGATTTTGCAATATTCTTCTCCTGGAGTGGGGAGGGAATGGAGATTTTGCAGTATCCTTCCCCTGGAGTGGGGAGGGAATGGGGCTTTTGCAATATTTTTCCCCTGGAGTGGGGAGAGAATGGAGATTTTGCAATATTCTTCTCCTGGAGTGGGGAGGGAATGGAGATTTTGCAGTATCCTTCCCCTGGAGTGGGGAGGGAATGGGGATTTTGCAATATTCTTCCCCTGGAGTGGGGAGGGAATGGAGATTTTGCAATATTCTTCTCCTGGAGTGGGGAGAGAATGGAGATTTTGCAGTATTCTTCCCCTGGAGTGGGGAAGGAATGAAGATTTTGCAGTATCCTTCCCCTGGAGTGGGGAGAGAATGGAGATTTTGCAGTATTCTTCCCCTGGAGTGGGGAGAGAATGGAGATTTTGCAATATTCTTCCCCTGGAGTGGGGAAGGAATGAAGATTTTGCAATATTCTTCTCCTGGAGTGGGGAGGGAATGGAGATTTTGCAGTATCCTTCCCCTGGAGTGGGGAGGGAATGGGGATTTTGCAATATTCTTCCCCTGGAGTGGGGAGGGAATGGAGATTTTGCAGTATCATTCCCCTGGAGTGGGGAGGGAATGGAGATTTTGCAATATCCTTCCCCTGCCACGCCCACCAAGCCACGCCCACAGAACTGGTAGTAAAAATTTTTGGATTTCACCACTAGTCTGGCCCCTCTAAATATAGAGAGCAAACGACCTGGGCTGGGCTGGTTAAAATATGTACAGTAATCCATTCGTTTAGTGACCATTTGAAGTTATAACAGTACAGGAAAAAAAGACTGTTTTTCACACTTAACAACCGTTGCAGCATCCCCCTGGTCACAACTTCAGAGGCTTGGCAACTGGCATGTACTTATGACAGTTGCAGTGCCCCTTTTGTGACCGTCGGACGAGCAAAATCAACGGGGAAACCCGATTCACTTAACAGCCGGGTGACTAAGTTAAGAACTGCTGTGAATTCACTTAGCCCCTGTGGCAAGAAAAATGGTAAAACGACGCGAAACGCACTTAATAAGTCTCGCTTAGCAACGGAAACGTTGGGCTCCGTTGTGGTCGTAACTCGAGAACTTCTGTAGCTCCTGCGGTGTTGGACAAAGATGGAGTGTTTTCTTGCAGGAAGAAAAAGAGAATAAAGATTGAGGGGTCCTTGGTGCTCTCTGAGCCTTGGTGGTTTTTCTTGCAGGCATTTAATTACCCAACTAGGTAATATCTTCAGGGAAGGAAGGAAGGAAGGAAGGAAGGAAGGAAGGAAGGAAGGAAGGAAGGAAGGAAGGAAGGAAGGAAGGAAAATAACTTTGGGATATTTGATGTTATCTGAGCCTTGGTGGTTTTCTTGCAGGCATTTAATTACCCAACTAGGTAACATCATCAGTGCTAGAAGGGAGTGGAGTTTGCTCTATGTTTATATATAATTACCTAGTTGGGTAATTAAATGCCTGCAAGAAAACCACCAAGGCTCAGATAACATCAAGTATCCCAAAGTTCTTACTCTCCCTCCCTCCCTCCCTCCCTCCCTCCCTCCCTCCCTCCCTCCCTTCCTTCCTTCCTTCCTTCCTTCCTTCCCTGAAGATGTTACCTAGTTGGGTAATTAAATGCCTGCAAGAAAACCACCAAGGCTCAGAGAGCACCCTCCTGTCAACCCTGCAGCTACAAATATATTCTCCTTTATTAGAATAAAGATTGTCAGATGGATTTAACTGCATTTCTTCGGAAAATTGTCCAGATGTCTTGGATTAACAGCCCTATCCTCTGAGATGGGCATAATGGAAGACATCGTATCCCAAGGCATCAAGAAAGAATCTAGAACCTAGAATAGAGCTGGAAGGGAGCTTGGAGGTCTCCTCCTTGCTCAAGCAGGAGCCCCTATGCTGTACCATTTCAGACAAGTGACTGAAAGCACCAATTTGAAAAAAAAAACACACACACACAAACAAACCCACATTTCTGCAAACTTGCTAGGACCCCAAATTCATTGCCATCATGTCGGGTGAAGGACTCCGTGGACTATGGCTGTTTGCAATTTTTTTAATTTTTATTTTACTTTAGATTTATATACCGCCCTTCTCCCTAGGGACTCAGGGCGGTGTACAGCCAAGTAAAAACACATAAATACATAATACATAGATTAAGAACAGATTAAAAGGACATATCTCAATTTGGCCCAAAATTTAAAAAGACCAACGAATTTAAAATCATTTAAAATCATTTAAAAGGATTTGTTAGGCCAGCCCAGCTTATTGAAAAAGGAAAGTTTTAAGGGAACGGCGGAAGGCATGAAGGTCTTGGATTCTCCTATTCTCCTTATCTTGATTGATTGATTGATTGATTGATTGATTGATCCATCCATCCATCCATCCATCCATCCATCCATGGATTGACGGTTTAATTCAGAGGTCTTCAAACTTGGGAGCTTTAAGACTTGTGGACTTTAACTCCCAGAATTCTCCAGCCAGCAATTCTGGGAGTTGAAGTCCACAAGTCTTAAAGCTGCCAAGTTTGAAGACCTCTGATTTAATTGATTGATTCCCATGCTGTCTGTTGAAGTCCATCCAACAACTGTCCCGCTTAGCAATGGAAATTCAGGGCTCCCTTTTGGTCGTAAGACAAGGATGATCCATAAATTTTAAAAAAAGCAAAAATTAAGCTGCATTCCTCTTTTCTCCGTAGGAACTGAGCGATGTCTCGCCCCGCATGGCTGCCCCCCAAGAACCCCAGTGAACCGGTGGGGCACGTCACCGCAAGGATGGAGACGACCCATACTTTCGGGACCCCCAGCATTTCCGTTTCCACTCAGCAGACCCCCAAAAAATTTGCTCCGGTGGTAGCTCCCAAGCCAAAATACAACCCTTACCGGCCAGAACTCGAAGGTAAGATTTTTTTTTCTCTTAGTTTTGCAAGTTGCATCCTTTCTTTTCCCTCTCTCTCTTTCATCCTTGCAGGTTTTAAGAACCATAAAATCCAGGGAAACGTTGGATAAAAAGCTTGTTTGCAGACTTTGGGTGTTTGAGAGTGCGTGTATGTGTGTAAGTACGAGAGAGAGAGAGAAGAGAGAAATAATAATTGTAACTGGAACAAAAATGCGAGGTTTGAAGATGGGAAAAATTAATTGCACTTCTGCGCCTCTTTTATAAAAGGACTTGAAAAGTTGAACATTTTTTTTTATTGTAGCATTTGTTGGGTTTTTTTTAACAAGCTGTCCTTGGGGCAGGGGTGTGTGGGTGGAATAAATCACACACACAACACACAAACACACACACACAAAAGACCTTGCCCAATACATTGAAATAGCTTGCATTGTGGAGTCCAGAATAAATGGATTTTGCAATCTTTGCTTGTCTGTGGGGGAAACAGACTTTGCTGCGTGAGTGTGTTGGTGTGTGTTTTTGCGCAGGGAACCGAAGCTCCGCTTGACTTAAGGAGATTTTAACAATATCCTGAACAGACTTTGCTCCAAATTCTTCAGCAAAAAAATGACAAAAACTGTAAAAATGACAAAAATTGGAGACCAGAGAAAAAGAAGCTGTCAGATGAGTCTCCATTCCCGTAATGCAAGGTAGCCTTTATTGCGTCAAGAAGTGGCCACGCAGGGAAAGTTTCATCCCTAAATTCTGCCTCTTCCTTTTAAAAATAAAATAATAAAATAAAAGCAAGCTTATTCTGGTCCTATCTGCAAGAGATTTTCCTTTTTTTTTTTCTAAATTGCAAAATTGCCGGAGAAGGCGTGGGGGCGGAGTCAAAAGAGGAATCAGCCTCGAATCCCTACGTAGCCACAAATGTACGAAGCCCAGTCCACGTTAGCAGGTGCTAAAGTTTGAAGACTTCTGCCATAAATGAAAAAAAAAAAAAACCCTTTTCTAGCTTCCAAAAAGGCTAAATTAAAGTTGGAATCTCTAGCATTCAAGAAGAGTCAAATGTCCTTTATTTTTTATTTATTTATTTATTTATTTATTTTGTGGTTGAACAAAAAACTATGAGCCTGGATAGCTCAGCAGACTAATGCATTGTAATTTAACTCCAGCTGTCTGCAATTACTGTAAGTTCGAATCTCGCCAGGCTCAAGGTTGACTCAGCCTTCCATCCTTTCTAAGGTAGGTGAAATGAGGACCCGGTTTGTGGGGGCAATAAGCTGACTTTGTATAAATATACAAAAGTATGAAGGCTATTGCTTAGCGCATTGTAAGCCGCCCTGAGTCTCCGGAGAAGGGCGGCATATAAATCAAATTTTTTTAAAAATGGGGATGATTTGAACGGAATCCATGGCGCGAGCGGTTGTAGTCCTTGATTTGCGACCTCCAGCTTAGTGACCATTCAAAGTTACAACAACACCGGAAAAAAAGTGACTTACGGCCACTTTTTGGTCACGAGAAGCGAAACGCCTTCAAAGAAAAATCAGTCCAGTTGCCTCTTTAAAAAAAAAGCACTTTTGGGGATGACTTATGGCCAGTTTTCTCACGACTGTGGAAGCATTCCCCCATGGCCACCTCATCAAAATTTAGAGAGACCAAAATTTTGGTCTCAATAGCTGTCATAATTCGAGGACTACTTGTACAGTCGTGGCTTTGCATATCTAAACTGCAAGAGGCTATATGGTGAGGTTTACTGGATGGGAATAGAATAGAATAGAATAGAAAATAGAATAGAATAGAATAGAATAGAATAGAATAGAATAGAAGAATAGAATAGAATAGAAGAATAGAATAGAATAGAATAGAATAGAAGAATAGAATAGAATAGAATAGAAGAATAGAATAGAAATAATAAAATAGAATAGAAGAATAGAATAGAATAGAATAGAATAGAATAGAATAGAATAGAATAGAATAGAATAGAATAGGAGGAGAGGAGAGAAAATAATAGAACAAAGAAACACTGAGAAACTGACCGGTTATCAGAAACTGATTGTCAAACTTGCATCTCTCTATTAATATTTCCAGCAGCTGGCATTAAGAAACAAGCTTTATCTCAATTAACTTCTATTAATTTACCGCCGCTAATTGCTTTTTAAGTCTGTACAATTCCACACCATCTTCCATTTTTTTATTGGAAACAGAAGAATTCTTGTTCCACTTCCTCTACAGATATTACCAGATCTGACTTGCCAAATTCCAGGCAATTATGCCGATTTTATTTTGGGCTGAGTTTACAGAGGGCTGTCTGTATTTTTGTGGCTCTGGATGGTATCCCTCCTTTCCGTCTGCTCTGCAATAATATTTGCAAGTGGTCCAGAACTTACAACCATTCATTTAGTGGCCCTGAAAAACGTCGCTTACGACCGTTTTTCACACTTGCGACCCTTGCTCACGGGATCAAAATTCAGACGGCTTGGCCGCTGACTCGCATTTATGACGGTCGTGGCATCCCCGGGGTCACGCGATCCCCTTTTGCGACCTTAAGACAAGCAAAGTCAACGAGAAAGTCGGATTCACTTAACAACCGAGGGATTCACTTAACAACGGTGGCAAGAGAGGTCGTGAAATGTGGCAAAACTCACTTAAGAAATGTCCCACTTAGCAGCAGAAATTCCAGCAGGCATAAGCCGAGGACTACCTGTGTTTTATTTTATTTATTTATTACATTTATATGCGTCTTCTACATATCACGTCCATGGTTGCAAATTGCTAGTTGCCCGGCGTGTTACCAATAAATCCGTGGGAAGATTTTTTTTTCCAGCCATGCACAGGAGAGTGTTAAGTATGATAAATTGGATTTTTTAATTTTATTTTATTTTTTGCTTTTGATCACTCTTCAAGGGCACCACTTGTGAATCCTGCAAAAGGGTCGGGAGGTTTCAGAGTCCTGCAAATATGGGTCCTTGGCATAAATATACAGATTTAATTTTTCTTGCTGAGCTGATGGCTTGGAATTCACGACTTGATGTTGGAGCAGAGAAAGAAACATCTTTCTCTCCATCGTAGTTTTGGGAATTGTTCGGCGTCTCCTTATAGCGAAAACCTCCTGTGTTTTTGTCCCGCAACCGACACAAATCTGTAACTTGGCATCTTTGAATTTCCACCGTGCCATTCTGCAAACACACACACACACCTGTAGCAATGAGATAGGAAAAATGAGAGGGACCTTGGAGTCCCAATGGACGATCCCTTAAAGATGAGCCAGCCGTGTGCGGCAGCAGCCAAAAAAGCCAATACGATCCTTGGTTGTATAAACAGAGGCATAGAATCAAAATCACCTGGAGGATTAGTACCGCTTTATAAATCCTAAGTAAGGCCACATCTGGAATCCTGCATCCAGTTTTGGTTCCCACATTACAAAAAAGAGGTTGAGACTTTGGAAAAAGTGCAGAGAAGAGCAAGTAAGAGGATTAAAGGCCTGGAGGCTAAAACATACGAAGAACGTTTGCAGGATTTGGGTTTGGCCAGTCTAGAGAAAAGAAGGACTAGGGGAGCCATGATAGCATTTTTCAATATTTGAGGGGCTGCTCCAAAGAAAAGGGGGTCAGCTTATTCTCCAAAGCACCATAGAAAGCAGGAGAAGAAGCAACAGATGGAAACTAATAAGGAGAAAAGCAACTTAGAACTAAGGAGAAACTTCCAAACAGTGAGGACAATTGACCAGTGGAACATCTTGTCCCCAGAAGTTGTGGCTGCTCCAACACTGGAGGTTTTTAAGAAGAGATTGAAGGTTAGACTAGAAGACCTCCAAGGTCCCTTCCAACTCTCTTCTCTTCTCTTCTCTCCTCTCCTCTCCTCTCCCTATTCTCCTCTCCTCTCCTCTCCTCTCCTCTCCTCTCCTCTCCTCTCCTCTCCTCTCCTCTCCTCTCCTCTCCTCTCCTCTCCTCTATTCTGTTTTCTCTTCTCTTCTCTTCTCTTCTCTTCTCTTCTCTTCTTCTCTTCTCTTCTCTTCTCTTCTCTTCTCTTCTCTTCTCTTCTCTTCCCTTCCCTTCCCTTCCCTTCCCTTCCCTTCCCTTCCCTTCCCTTCCCTTCATATTTTCTCTTCTCTTCTCTTCTCTTCTCTTCTCTTCTCTTCTCTTCTCTTCTCTTCTCTTCTCTTCTCTTCTCTTCTCTTCTCTTCTCTTTTCTTCCCTTCCCTTCCCTTCCCTTCCCTTCCCTTCCCTTCCCTTCCCTTCCCTTCCCTTCTCCTTCTCTCCGCTCCTCCTCCCCTTCTCCCCACCCTTTCCCCCTCCCCCTCTCCCCTTCTCCTTTTCCTCCTTCTCCTTCACCACCACCCCCTCTTCCTTCTCCCTCCTCCTCCTCTTCTTTTTCTCCTCCTCCTCCTCCTCTTCTTCTACTTCTCCCTTCTCCCTTCTTCCTTCTCCTTCTCCCCTTTTCAAAAAGCAGCCTTGAGACAGCTCTGAAATGCCAGTTAGTACCGCCGAGTCTTGTGCCGTGATTCATCGGCCCTCTCTGTCCCGTTGGTGAACCCCATCGGGATTAATTTGGGCGAAAGAACAAACAAACAAACAAGTGAAACAACCCCCCCCCCCAAAGAACCACCCACTCGGCCGTGCTTAAAAAGGAAGGGGAAGGAAGCTGTTAAAACCCCTGACATACTTGAGAATGGAATGAAATCTCTTCTTCTTTTTTCTTTTTTGGAACGAACATCGCTTACCAGCTATATTAAACCTGTTTTGAAGAAAAGATAAAGGGTAACTCTAGTTATATTTATTCCTGGGTGTTGGTGCTTAATTAACGGTGCACCAGCCTTCTAGCTTTAAAAAAAAAAAATTAAAAAATTCAATTGCCTTGAAAACCCAGAAAGATATCGAGTTTGCTTTTCAGTTTCTCTAATTGTTAGAACGGCTCCTATCCAGGATGGATGGTTGAAAAAGAAAGGAAAAAAAAGACTCTTTTAGTGGCCTAAAGTGGATGAAGGTTGTCTTCAACATACAATGCCTCATTTAGCGACCGACCAAAGTTACAGTGACACTGAAAAAAGTGACTTAGGACCGTTTTTCATACTTACGACTGTATTCCAACTGGCGCATGATCCAAATTTAGAGGCTCGGCAACTGGCATGTACTTACGACGGTCGCAGTGTCCCGGGGCCACATGACCCCCTTTTGCGACCTTCGGACAAGCAAAGTCAATGGGGAAGCTGGATTCGCTTAACGACGGTGTTATTAACTTAACAACTGCAGTGGTTCACTTGGCGACGGTGGCAAGAAAGGTCGTAAAATGCGGCAAAACTCACTTAACCACTGTCTCACTTAGCAACAAAAAAATTGGGCTCAATTGCGGTCCTAAGTTGAGGACTACCTGTATCTATGCTCGAAGGCTTGGGTGATATGATAGCTTATCTCCCAACCTTGTAGTCAATCTATGAATGTTGGAAGTTCCATCAGGGATCAGGAAATCCGTTCCGCAGGAAGATTAAAACAGATTTTATTGAGATGGGGTCTAAGAAGAATATAGAGTTAATAATAAAGTTGGAAGGGACCTTGGAGGTTTTCTAGTCCAACCCCCTGCTTAAGCAGGAGAGACCCTGTACCATTTCAGATAAATGGCTATCCAGTCTCTTCTTCCTTCCTTAATCCCTCCCTCTCTCCTTCCTTCCCCCTTCCTTATCTTTTCCTTTCCTCCCTCCCTCCCTCATTCCTTCCTTCCTTCTCTTTCTTTTCTCTCTCTTTCCTTCCTTCTTCTCCCTTTCCTTCCTTCCTTTCTTCCTTCCTTCTTTCCATCCATCCATCCATCCATCCATCCATCCAAAATCATAGAATCCTAGAGCTGGAAGGCACGGCAGAAGTCATCTACTCCAACCCCCTGTTCCAAGATAGACCTTAGACAATCTTGGTCAAATAATTGCCCAATCTCTTCTTTAAAAGCCTCCAGTGATGAAGAACCCACAACTTCTGGTGGCAAGTTGTTCCACTGGTTAATTGTCCTCACTGTTAGGAAGTTTCTCCTTAGTTCTAGGTTGCTTTTCTCCTTGGTTACTTTCCATCCGTTGCTTCTTCTCCTGCCCTCAGGTGCTTTGGAGAATAGTTTGACCCCCTCGTCTTTGTAGGAGATATTAGAGCATTGTTATCATGTCTCCCCTTGTCCTTCTTTTCTCTAGACAAGACATACCCAATTCCTGCAACCGTCCTTCATATGTCTACGGAGATTCTCGGTCATCCAGGTCCTAGTTGTCCCAAAGTTGTGCTTTTTTTTTCAAGAGGCCATCGGACTTTCCGGTTTTTTTTCCTTGAAGACGTTTCGCTTCTCATCCAGGAAGCTTCTTCAGCTCTGACTGGATGGTGGGGAACCATCCAGTCTGCAAGGAGTATCAATCCTTCCCTTCCCCACCATCCAGTCAGAGCTGAAGAAGCTTCCTGGATGAGAAGCGAAACGTCTTCAAGGAAAAAACCAGAAAGTCCGATGGCCTCTTGAAAAAAAGGCATCTTTAGACGTCCTTCATATGTTTTAGCCTCCAGTCCCCTCATCATCCAGGTTGCTCTTTTCTGCACTCTTTCTAGAGTCTCCACATCTTTTTTAGATCCTGCTGACCAGAATTGAGCCTTGATAGTACAGTAGTTTAATGCACCCTGTTATTAACACAGCTGCCTGCAATTTCTGCTGGTTCGAATCTCTCCAAGGCTCAAGGTTGACTCAGCCTTCCATCCTTTCTAAGGTAGTTAAATTGAGGACCCAGTTTGTGGGGGCAATAAGCTGACTTTGTATAAATATACAAAAGGATGAAGGCTACTGCTTAACGCATTGTAAGCCGCCCTGAGTCTCCGGAGAAGGGCGGCATATAAATCAAATTAAAAAATAAAAATAAAAAATTGGTATCTTTGCCAATTTGTTGGGTTGGACTTTCTTCTCCTCCTTCTTATACTCTTGCGAATCAGGGAGGTGTCCAGTTTATCCTCTTCCAAATGTGTATTCCGTTTCTCAGGAATTTTAAAAAAAATTATCCTCTTTGGGTAAGCCACAGATCCTTCATTTCTCCATCTTTTTGACACTTACAGGAAGGTAGCAAAAATTGTTTAGGGAGCTCAACTCCTGGTGGCTTCATGGACAGGCATGAAATTTTGGGGAAGGAAGTGGAAGTGGCTTGGTGTCTTCTTCAGAAGTCTTGGCATCTTCTCAGTCTCTGGGATTTCCTGGTGGTGGGGGATGTCTCCCATCCGGGTTCTGATCAGGCCTAGCCCTGCTTAGCTTCTGAAATCAGCCAAGGGTTGGCTAGATGGTTGAATCAAGATTAAGTTCTGGTGACATCATAGTTTCTCTCTAGGAGATTATTCATCTTTGCTACTAATCTGGTTTACAATCCTGGATTTCCTTAGTTTCTCTAGGAGATTATTCAGCTTTGCTACTAATCCAAGGCACCTGAACGCCAGATAAGGAATAATGGATGGAAACTGATCATGGAGAGATTCATGAGCCGAGGTGGCGCAGCGGTTAGAGTGCAGTACTGCAGCTACTTCAGCTGACTGCTAGTTCAGCGGATCAAATCTCACCGGCTCAAGGTTGACTCAGCCTTCCATCCTTCCGAGGTGGGTAAAATGAGGACCCAGATTAGTATACTGTCTTTGGTGTAAGCCACCCAGAGTCCTCGGAGAGTGGGCGGCATAGAAATATGAATAATAAAATAAAAATAAATAAATAAATAAATCTGGAAATGAGGAGGAATTTCCTGACAGTGAGAGCAATCAACCAGTGGAACAGAAGTTGCCTTCGGAGGTTGTGGGAGCTTCATCACTGGAGGCTTTCAAGAAGAGACTGGACTGCCATCGGTCAAAAATGGTGTAAGGTGTCCTGCTTGGGTGGGGGGTTGGACTAGATGACCTCCAAGGTCCCTTCCAACTCTGTTAATCTGGTCCACAACGCTGGACTTCCTTGGTCCAAGGACTGACCAGATCCATCTCTGCCCAGCGTTTCAAGGCCAGACAAATTCATCTTGACACCTGTCATGATGGCAGATATTGCCAGAATTTGCTCCAAAATGCATCAGGACTCAAGGTGAACACCCAGGCTTTTCACAACATCTGGAGTGTCTCTGCTCCAGCTGTCAGCTTCATTTGGAGCCACCCGAAGGGACTCTGGTCTTCTCTATAATTTCCCTATTTTTCTCGTGTTTCAAATTCCTGATTGCCAAAGCCCCCATTTGGTTTCTGATTTAAGGATCCAAGAGGTTGCATCCCATTTTAAGATTTGTTCTTGATTTTGCAGTAACAGATGCCCAGTCTTTCTTGAAACCCTCCAGCGAAGGAGCACCCACAACTCAGAACTACAAGCTGTTCCACTGATTAATTGTCAAGAAATTCCTCCTTAGTTCCAGGTTGCTTCTCTCCTTGATGAGTTTCCATCCATTGCTTCTTCTCTTGCCTTCTGGTGCTTTGGAGAATAGATGGACCCCCTCTTCTTTTGGGGCAGCCTCTCAAATATTATCTCTCCCTTCGTCCTTCTTTTCTGTAAACTTGCCACGACGAGTTCCTGCAACCGTTCATTGTATGTTTTAGCCTTCGGTCCCCTAATCATCCTGGTTGCTCTTCTCTGCACTCTTTCCAAAGTCTCAACCTCTTTTTTTTACATCGTGGTGACCAAAACTGGATGCAGGATTCTAAGTGTGGCCTTACTAGGGCTTTATAGAGTGGTATTAACACTTCATGTATTCTTCACCTTCAGCTCCATACATTCATGCAACAAACTAATGCTCTAACCAAGCAACAGCATTACAGTAAAAATCAAAATCATAGAATCCTAGATCTGGAAGGGACCTTGGAGATCTTCTAGTCCAACCTCTGCCCAGGGCAGCAGTCCTTATTCCATCCCAGACAAAGGATTGTCCAATCTCTTCTTAAAAGCCTCCAGGGATGGAGCAGCCACAACTTCTGGTGGCAAACTGGTTAATTGTCCTCACTGTTAGGAAGTTTCTCCTTAATTCCCGGTTGCTTCTCTCCTTGATGAGTTTTCATCCATTGTTTCTTCTTCTACCTTCAGGTGCTTTGGAAAATAGGTGGACCCCCTCTTCTTTGGGGCAGCCCCTCAAATATTGGAAGACTGCTATCATGCCTTCCTGCCTCCCAGTTTCTTTCCTTCCTTCCTTCCTTCCTTCCTTCCTTCCTTCCTTCCTTCCTTCCTTCCTTCCTTCCTTTCTTTCTTTCTCTTTCTTCCTTCCTTTTTCTTTCTTTCTTTCTTTCTCTTTCTTTTTTCTTTTCTTTTCTCTCTCTCTCTCTTTGTTCTTTTTCTTTCATTCTTTCAGATGTTTTGTAGAAAGGTTGACCTTCTCTTCTCTGGGAAAGCCCCTTCAAATATTGGAACAGTGCTATCCTTTCCCCGCTAGTCCTACTTTTTATTCAACTAGCTATATACCCAATTCCTGCAACCGTTCTTCGTATGTTTTAGTACATACTCCAGGCCCTTTAATCATCCTAGTTGCTCTTCTTTGCACTTTTTCCGAAGTCTCCACATCTTGAGACTTTGGGGAAAAAAAGGACACACAAACCATGAGCCAAATAGGAGTTTGGATGTCCAACCGGCCAGATTGCAGAGGGTGGAAGAGATGGTGGTGTCCATGACTCAACCAGGGGCTGCCTTGTAGGATTTGCTGCTGTTTGTTGCCACAACCAGGTCAACGGAGAAGGAAGAGTCGTCTTCAGTTCCTTAGCAACCGGCCCCAGGAGAAAGAATGGGAAAGAGCCACTTGCATCCACGGACAAACACACACAGACACGCAAGCACAAATGAAGGCCTCTCGGAGCGGAGAAAGTGGAAAGTTTCCATTGGGGGGGGGTCTCTTTGGCCCCTTCCCCTTGCCAAAGGAGAGCGGGGAGCGTAATTCTACCACACCGGTGGGACTCTGCTCTGCCCCTACAACGGCACTCACTTCTGTGGAGGGGTCTATTTAGGGCAGGGGTCCCCAAACTTGGTGACTTTTAAGACTTGTGGACTTCAACTCCCAGAATTCCCCAGCCAGCTTTGCTTACTCTCTTATAATCCCTTCCTCTGCAATCTCTCCACTTTGGTGGGTAAGAGAAAAAGAAACGGACACGTCCGGCTGAGGAATTCTGGGAGTTGAAGTCCACAAGTCTTAAAGTCGCCAAGTTTGGGGACCCCTGATTTAGGGGAAGGAAAGGCGTGCAGACGTGATACCCAAACTAGGAGAAACTCCCGGAAGGAAGCCCCCCCTCCCCCTCTATGCAGGTGAAAGGATGGGTTGTAGGGATCTGGAGTGGCGCTGCAAGGGATCGCCAGGAGTGGTTTTCCCCGTAGGGAGATGGATCTGGCTTGGCATCTGGCTGGGCAGTTGATTGCTCGGAGTTGCAGGAAAGTTGGGACCAATTAGGCTGATCCAACCTCAAGGACGATGGGTCCTGCGAGGTTTCTTACCAGCTTTGTGAGATTTCGTGAGCCTAGTTGGAGGTCTTCAGCCACCGTGTGAGATGTGGAATACTCAAAGAGTTTCCTTCCTTCCTTCCTTCCTCCCTCCCCCCTTCGCTACCCTTCCTTCCTCCCTCCCTCCCTCCCTCCCTCCTTCTTCTTCTCCTACTCTTCCCTTCCTAACCCTCTCCTCCTTCCTCTCCTTCTCCTCTCTCCTTCCTTCCTTCCTTCCTCCCCCTCCCTCCCTCCCTTCCACCTTCGCTTCCTCCTCCCCCCCTCTCCCCTTCCTTCCTCCCTCCCCCCTCCTTCTCCTACTTTCCCCTTCCTCCCTCCTCCACTTTCCTTCTTTCCTTCCTTCCTTCCTTCCCTCCCTCCCTCCCTCCCTTATTCCTTCCTAACCCTTTCCTTCTCCCTCTCCTTTTCTCTCTACTTCCTTCCTCTCCCTCCCTCCCTCCCTTCTTCCTTCCTAACCCTTTCCTTCTCCCTCTCCTTTTCTCTCTACTTCCTTCCTCCCTCTGTCCCTCCCTCCCTTCCTTCCTCCCCCTCCCTCCCTTCCACCTTCGCTTCCCCTCCTCCCCCTCTCCCCTTCCTCCCTCCCTCCCTCCTCCTTCTCCTACTCTCCCCTTCCTCCCTCCCTCCACTTTCCTTCTTTCCTTCCTTCCTTCCTTCCCTCCCTCCCTCCCTCCCTTATTCCTTCCTAACCCTTTCCTTCTCCCTCTCCTTTTCTCTCTACTTCCTTCCTCCCTCCGTCCCTCCCTCCCTTCCTTCCTCCCCCTCCCTCACTTCCACCTTCGCTCCCTCCTCCTCCACTCCCCTTCCTTCTTCCCTCCTCCTTCTTCTCCTACTCTCCCCTTCCTCCCTCCCTTCTTCCTTCCCAACCCTCTCCTTCTCCTCTCTCCTTCCTTCCTTCCTTCCTCCCTACCCCTTCTTCTCCTACTCTCCCCTTCCTAAACCTCTCCTTCTCCTCTCTCCTCCTTCCTTCCTTCCTTCCTTCCTTCCTCCTCCTCCCTCCCTCCCTCCCATCCATCCATCCATCCATCTATCCATCCATCCTCCTTTCAAAGCGTCAAAGCAAACCCAGAATCGAAATGGCAGGAAAAAAAGAGAAAAGATTTTGCTACTGTACAATATGGAGGAAATTTTTGTTTTGTTGTGTTTTTTTTTTTTTAGCTAGGATTTGAAAAAAAAAAAAAGGCACACATGGAGCCGTTTTCACCAGATGGGACATTGTGGCAAATTATGTCGGAACAAACTGTAGTTCCAGTTTGATGGACCGTAATTTGTTGACGTGCGAGAGGGCCTGGTCCGTTTTTTTTCTCTGCAAGTGATGAAAACATTTATTTCTGTGTCAAGATGCTCCCTGTTCTTCGAAATCCACATTCCACTACCTGGCAGCCACGAAGGATACGAAGCAAGATCAGGCCCCAAAGGGAGGATACGGTCCCATCAGATCTGCGGGGGTCTCTTTTTATGGGATGGCGGCACTCTTTCGGAGGGGCTTCCCTTCTGATTGCGGCCGGGGGTTGGGCTGGATAGCCTCGAGGGTCTCTTCCAACACCTAGGCAGCTGCAATTCTGTGGCGTCATTTTTAACCCAGGAAATTGGAAGGTGCGGCCACCGAGAAATAATTTTCTCCAGGCTGCATCATTTGAGGTTCTTCTCCCTGTTGGAGAATGGAGAAAAAAACACCATTTGTGTCTTTTCCATCTATATTTGATTGGCAGCAAGAGAGGCCTTTGAATTCTTCTCTTTCTTTTCTTTTTCCTTCCTTCTCTCCTCTCCTCTCCCCTTCCTTCCATCCTCCCTCCCTCCCTCTTTTCTTCCCTTCCCCACCCCCAAATCTGCTTTTCAAATTATTTCTGCTAATACTTGGATAAGTTTCTAATATGGTTTATACAAGAGGCCGGCTACTTGAGAGTGTAAGAAATAGGATCTTGTCTATGAAATTTTTATTTTATGACGTGATTGTGTCTCGTTTAATACATTGTGGTTAGGCAAACCAGGTGTAACCAACAGGGAGGGAGAGAAGAAGGGGAGGGAGGGAGGAAGGAAGGAAGGAGGTGGCAATGAGATGGAAGGCAGGAGGGAGGGAGGAAGGAAAGGAGGGAGACAAGAAAGGGAAGAAGAGAGGGAAGAAGAGAGGGAACGAGGAATGGAGGGAGGGAAGGAGGAAGGAAGGAGAGAGGGTAGGAGGGAAGGCAGGAAGAAGAGAGGAGGGAGGGAAGGAAGGAAGGAGATGGCAATGAGATGGAAGGCGGGAGGGAGGGAGGAAAGGAGGGAGACAAGAAAGGGAAGAAGAGAGGGAAGAAGGAAGGAAGGGAGCGAGGGAGGGAGGGAGGGAGGGAAGGAGGAAGGAAGGAAGGAGATGGCAATGAGATGGAAGGCAGGAGGGAGGGAGGAAAGGAGGGAAGGAAGAAAGGAAGGAAAGAAGAAGAAGGGAGCGAGGGAAGGAAGGGAGGGAGAGGAAAGGAGGGAGGGTAGGAGGGAAGGCAGGAAGAAGAGAGGAGGGGGAGGGAAGGAAGGAAGGAGATGGCAATGAGATGGAAGGCAGGAGGGAGGGAGGAAGGAAAGGAGGGAGACAAGAAAAGGAAGAAGAGAGGGAAGAAGGAAGGAAGGGAGGGAGGGAAGGAAGGAAGGAAGGAAGGAGATGGTAATGAGATGGAAGGCAGGAGGGAGGGAGGAAGGAAAGGAGGGAGGGAAGAAAGGAAAGAAGAGAGGGAAGAAGGAAGGAAGGGAGCAAGGGAAGGAGGGAAGGAAGGAAGGAGATGGTAATGAAATGGAAGGCAGGAGGGAGGGAGGGAGGAAAGGAGGGAGAGAAGAAAGGGAAGAAGAGAGGGAAGAAGGAAGGAAGGGAGGGAGGGAAGGAGGAAGGAAGGAAGAAGAGAGGAGGGAGGGAGGGAGAGAAGGAGGAAAGAAAGATGGCAATGAGATGGAAGGAAGGAGAGAGGGAGGAAGAAGGAGGGAGGGAAGAAAGGAAAGAAGAAGAGAGGGAAAAAGGGAGGGAGAATAGGAGGGAAGGCAGGAAAAGAGAGGAGGGAGGAAGAAAGAAAAGGAAAGAAGGGAGGGAAGGAAGATCTCCCATTCCCATTCTTTTTGATCACATCGGCACCTGGATTGGATCCCCAGTCCGGGGGTGGGGGAGATTGCCGATGAGATTCCCCCCCCACAAAAGATCCCTGGAGCCGAACTGCCTGCCCAGAGAATGGGCTTCTCTCTCTCTCTTTTGCAAGAAAAAAAGTTTCCCTCGGCTATTTTTAAGGCAACTTCTGGACGGTTCCCCCTCCGCGAAGGGCCAAAGTGACTCAGCCAGAAAAGGGAGACCCCCCTCCTTCCTTTGCTTTGCCCCCCCCCCAACTTCTGCAAACGGCCCCAGCCTTACCCCCCACCCCTCCAACTACGGGAAACTCTGCCAGCTGCTGCCCTTCCGGGATGCAGCTTATCTCCTGTGCGTTAAAAAGAAAAAAAAAGAAAAATTCAAATTGCATCAGTTTTGGATGAAGCAATTTGGGGAAAGGAAGAAAGTCCGTTCTGGCATGGCCACTCAAGGGGAAGGAGGAGGGGGTACTCCAGAAACCCCCCTAAAAATCTTGGCCGTTTCCATCGGCGCTCAGCGGTGGCTTCTAACGGGTGGTCCTCGCCTTACGACCACAGTGGAGCCCACAATTTCTGTTGCTAAGCGAGACAGTTATGAACTGAGTTTCACCCCATTTTTCTCGCCACGGTTGTTAAGCGTATCACTGCGGTTGTTAAATGAGTATCACCGTTGTTAAGTGAATCCGCCTTCCCCATGGACTTTGCTTGTCAAGAATGTCACAAAAGGAGATCGTGTGATCCCGGGACACTGCGACTGTCATAAATACGAGTCAGTGGCCTGAATTTTGATCCTATCACGAGGAGGCTGCAACGGTCGTATCTGTGAAAAACGGTCATAAGTCACTTTTTTCAGGGCCGTTGTAACTTTAAACGGTCACTAAATGAGCTGCTGTAAGGCGAGGACTGCCTATAATTGAAGTTTGAACCAGACACTTCATTATCCAAAGATGCTGTTGGGACACCTCAAAAATCTTATCCTCTCTCAATCTATGGATCTGGGACCCCCGAAAAGGACCCCACATTTATGGGGTTCTCACCTCAAAATTAATTATTTCCACAGGGTCAGAATTCTCCAAGAAAGTCCCCACTCAATTGGCCATAATTAAATTTTGATTTCCTGAGCAAAGGTAAAAAGCAATGAAAGAACCTTGCAATGATTTTGCAGAACATTTTGTCCCATCATTATTTGAAATTTACCATACAAATTTATTTTTTTATATTTTTGTATCCCATCTTTATTATTTTTGCAAATAACTCAAGGTGGCAAGTATATCCAACTCACCTTCTCCCTCCTATTTTTCCTCCAACAACAACCTTGTGAGGTGGGTTGGATTGAGAGAGATGGACTGGCCCCAAAGTCACCCAGCTGTCTTTCAAGTGTAAGGTGGGACTAGAACTCACCGTCTCTTGGTGATTGGCCCAAAGTCACCCAGCTGGCTTTCATGACTATGGCAGGACTTGAACTCACAACCTCATGCATTCTAGTGGTTAGTGCCTTAACCACTAAACCATATAAATAATAATGATAATTTTAGTTGGCTTGCTTCAGATTCCCAATGGGTACAATTTTCTAATGAATAAACTCGCTGAGGCCCATTAAAATCCAAAATATATGCAGTTTCTATCATATTTCCTTGACCTAGGCTTCTGAAACGCTAGAAATTGAAAATTAAAGGACAAAAAAAAAATATATCACTTAATTCATTATTTCTATCAACACTCCAACAATGGCAGATAGACTGGTGGAGATGCTGGAGGCTCACAATTTTTTTAATTTCAAGGAGGGGGTCAGACCCAACCCTCAGTGGCCAATGTTAAGGGGTTGCTGATATCCAATAACAATCAATGGACTGCAAATACATGGAATAAATAATGAATACATAAGTATAATGAATCAATAAATAAAATTGATCCCACGATCAACAATTGTTAGACTTTGCCAAAATTAGTGCTGTCCGTTTCAGTTGTGTTAAAACGTCCATTTTTAGGAAAAGTCAAAGCAAATGGCAAAACTGATATTCTGGCCAGTTACACATTTCAATGCCTAATTTAAACATTTTGCAAAACAGAAGAATAAAAAGTTGATTTCCAAACTGTTCTCGTAACATAAGGAAACGTTGAAATTTGTGGGAATTTGAAGGTGTCCCAGAATTGAAGCCGAACGAGTTAAAATCTCACACATCTTAAAGATGCCAAAAAAAAATTTTTGGGGGGGAAACCCCCCTACTGATTTAAAATAGTATTATTGGCAATTGAGGGAAGTCCCGTGACTTTGTTGAGAAATAGGAACAAGTGGCAATTTCTAAGCAATGCACAAAACTGACATTGACTGTAATTGGTGAAGCAATATTGAAAATATACGTTTTCATTATTGCTTCGCAAATATATACATATTTTATGCCTGCCTTGCAATCACACACACACACATTCCTGCTCTACACGAGTTCAAGGAAACGGGAACTGCACCCATTTCAGGAAAGTATCTAAAATCATGGAAAGTCTAAATTGAATTTCCCAGCAAATTATAACAAGGAAATGGAGCCAGAGTCACTCAGTACGGGTAGTCCTTCACTTAGGACCATAGCTGAGCCCAAAATTTGCCAAGCAAAACAGTTTTTAGGTGAGTTTTGCTCCATTTTATGACCTTTCTTGCCACAGCTGTTAAATGAATCACCTGGCCAGCTTTCATGCCTAAAACGGGACTAGAACTCACTGTCTCCCAGTGATTGGCCCAAATTCATCCACTTGGCTTTTGTAGCTAAAACAGGACTAGAACTCACCGTCTCCCGGTGATTGGCCCAAAGTCATCCAGTCGGTTTTCATGCCTAAGGCGGGACTAGAACTCACCGTCCCCTGGTGATTGGCCCAAAGTCATCCAGTCGGTTTTCATATCTAAGGCAGGACTAGAACTCACCGTCCCCTGGTGATTGGCCCAAAGTCACCCAGCCAGTGAAAGTTAGAACTAGAACTCCCCATCTCCTGGTGATTGGCCCAAAATCATTCAGCCTGCTTTCATGCTTAAGGCGGAACTAGAACTCACCGTCTCCTGGTTCCTTAACATTAAACCCTAAATCAAAGTGGCCGCATGCAGCTGTCACTGATTTAATTGTCTTGTTTTTTTAGTGTCAAATGCCACTTTTCCTGCAGAGCAACAGCCCCACGATAGCTGTGAATAATATGTGATTATAGAATGAGGGAAGAAATTAATAAAAGAAAAGATACAGGAGGTTTTGGGGCTAATCCTGGAGCAAGAGAGAGGGACTGGCCTAATTTTCTCCCTCTTTTATAGAAGACTTTTAATTTTTAAATATCTTTTAGTATTTTATATATTCAATTTTAAAATTGGTTTTAAATAGTTTGGGGTTTTAAATTTGTCGGGGCCAAAATTATTTAATTTGATTTTATTCTACTTTTAAATTTTGTATGTATGTGTTTTATTGTTTGGCTGTGCACCGTCCTGAGTCCTTCGGGAGTAGGGTGGTATAGAAATCAAATAATAATTAAAAAAAAAACCCACACCAGTGGGCTTCCTTGGCCCAGGGAGGACTTGAACCTGGGTCACCCTCTCTCTACAATCCCCCACCCGCACTCACCATAACATCTCCCCCACCCCACTGAATGCGAACGTCCATACACTGTTGGAATCAGAACAAAAGAGAACAGAATGACAAAGTTGGAAGGGACCTTGGAGGTCTTCTAGTCCAACCCCCTACTCAGGCAGGAGACCCTCGACCATTTCAGATAAATGACTGTTCAGTGTCTTCTTAAAAACCTCCAGTGATGGAGCAGCCACAACTTCTGGTGGCAAGCAGTTCCACTGATTAATTGCTCTCTGTCAGATGTAAATGCCTTATTCTCTAAAGTGTAAATAATGTATATATGGGATATCAGGGGTTAACTTATTCTTTGTTTCTTAATGTATTCATAATTCACCACTCCCACTCTTGGCTCCACCCTTTGTATATATAAGGAGCCACCTTCGCCATTTTTCCTTGCTTCTATCTGTGAATATTCAGTGAATATAGAATGCCTACTATAATTAAAGAGAAATATATTTGAACCTCTAACTCTCATTATTATTATTGAGTCTGATCCTAAAAATATTGCAACACTCTCACTGTCAGGAAATTTCTCCTTGGTTCTAAGTTGCTTCTCTCCTTGATTGATTTCCATCCGTTGTTTTCTTCTGCCTTCAGGTGCTTTGGAGAATAGATTTGACCTTATGCTTAGCCTGCTTTAATCTGTGTTACTTGGAATAAGGGAAGGGACCTTGGAGGTCTTCTAGACCAGCCCTCTGCTCAGGCAGGAGACCCTCTACCATTTCTGACAAATGGCTGTCCAATCCCTTCTTTAAAACTTCCAGTGTTGGAGCACAACTTCTGGTGGCAAGTTGTTCCACAGATTAATTTTTCTCACTGTTAGGATGTTTCTCCTTATTTCCAGGTTGAATCTCTCCTTGGTCAGTTTCCATCCATTCTTCCTTGTCTGGCCTTCGGGGGCTTTGGAAAATAGCTTGACCCCCTTCCTCCTCTCTGGGGCAGCCCCTCAAATACTGGAAGATGCTCTCCTGTCTCCCCTGGTCCTTCTCTTCACTAGACCAGCCAGGCCCAGTTCCTGCAACCGTTCTTCGTATGTCTTAGCCTCCAGCCCCCTAATCCTCTTGGTTGCTCTTCTCTGCACTCTTTCTAGAGTCTCAGCATCCTTTTTTGTAGTGTGGTGACCAAAACTGGATGCAGGACTCTAGGTGTGGCCTTACCAAAGCTTGCTAGGAAGTGCTCGACTTACAACATTCACTTAGTGACCATTCGAAGTTACAACGGCACTGAAAAAAGTGGGTGACTTTTTCACCCTTACGACCATTGCCTCATCCCTGTGGTCACCTCATCAACGTTCAGACGCTTGGCCACTGACTCGTATTTATGACGGTGGCAGCGTTCCTGGGATCGGCGTAAACCCCTTTTGCGACTTCCCGACAAGCGAAGTCCATTTGTGTGTGTGTGGGAGGGGGGGCGGATTCCCTTAACGGACGCGTGAGTCATTTTTAACAACTGCAACTCAGCAAGCGAGGCAGGAAAAGTCGCAAAATGAGACAAAACTCACCGAGCGCGTTTCTCCCTTAGCCACCTAAACTCTGGGCTCCGTTCTGGTCGTAAGTGTTAGGATATGGTTTGAGCCTAACAAGTTGTCCAGGCAATATATGTGTTCTGTGACTTTAATATGAATATGTATTGTGTAACTTTAAAGTTTTCCTGCTGATTCATTGTAATGCTGAGTCATGCTGCAATTAGTTGTGAACGTATTTAAGAAAGGTACTGTAACGTATTCAGTTGATGATATGCTACCATTGTGTGTGGAGTTGCAACCATTGTGCTATCATCGGTTGGATGGATCTGCTACCATCGTGGTTTGTGAACCAGAGTGAGTTTGTTATTCTAACCAACTATTGTTTGTGTGGTAAGAAGAGTTTTTGTATCACTGGGCTGATTTAACTGGCAAAGACTTGGATTGATTTAAAGACTATGAGATTGTTTTTTTCACTATAAAGTAAACTTTTGATAAACCAGTTTGCACGTCTCTTATTCATTGCCCTCAGCAACGTTTCTCTGTGCTCTACACTCTGCTGGTTGGTAACACAACAACAATATCCTTAACAGGAAGTCCGAGGACTACCTGTCTCAAATGCGTCGCAAGAAAGATCTTCCCCAAGCTGTGTTTTTCTGAAAAGAGCCCCCGAATGATTGCAAAACCGGCTTCTGGTTTCACCCCAGCCTCCCTCCCCCCCTGCCCCCCCCCGGCCTCCTCCCTCCCCTTTTGTGCCGGCCGGCTGCAATTAAAGACCCTGATTGCCATTGTCCGGGCGAGTGGCATTCATCGCTTTCCCTGATGAGAGTCTTGTTCCTATGGAGACTGATTGCTGCCCCTCTGCTCTTCTCCTCTGGTGGGGGGGTCGCCATGCTTTGCCCACTGCCCTCCCTGCAGCCCAAGGGCCACCCAGACGCCCCGTCCTTTGTCTGGGGAAAAAAGAGGAAAACAAAAGAAAAGGAGGGGAGGGAATGAAAAATCTCAAGGCAAATTAGAAAGTTCAGACCTTGACAGCATCCTCTGACCTTGATTGGGGTGGGGTGAGATTGTCAGGATTGAGCGAATCACAAAATCTCCTCTTTTTTTGCAAAGAATGGGAGGGAGGGAGAAAGTGAGGGATGGGAAGGGAAAGAAAGGAAAGGAGGAAGAGAGGGAGGGTGAAACGAAGAGAGGGTGGGGAAGCAGGGAGGGAGGGAGGGAGGAAGGATAGATGGGGAACAAAGAGGAAGGAGAAAGAAAGGAAAGAAGGAAAAATGAAGGAAGGAACAGAAAGTAAGAAAAGGAGAGGGAGGGAGGAAAAAAGGAAGGAGAGGGAAGGAAGGAGAGGGAGAGAAGGAAGGAGGAAGGGAGGAAAAGGAAAAAGGAAGGAAGGATAGATGGGGAACAAAAAGAGGAAGGGGAAAGGAAGGAAAGAAGGAAAAATGAAGGAAGGAACAGAAAGTAAGAAAAGGAGAGGGAGGGAGGAAAAAAGGAAGGAGAGGGAAGGAAGGAGAGGGAGAGAAGGAAGGAGGAAGGGAGGAAAAGGAAAAAGGAAGGAAGGATAGATGGGGAACAAAAAGAGGAAGGGGAAAGGAAGGAAAGAAGGAAAAAGGAAGGAAGGAACAGGAAGGAAGGAAAGGAGAGGGAGGGAGAGAGGGAAGAAGGAAGGGAAGTGATGGAAGGCAGGAAGGGAGAGAAGGAAGCAGGGAGGAAAAAAGGAAAGGAAGGAAAGAAGGAAAGGAAGGGAGGGAGGAAAAGGAAAAAGGGAGGAAGGATAGATGGGGAACAAAAGGAGGAAGGGAAAAGGAAGGAAAGAAGGAAAAATGAAGGAAGGAACAGGAAGTAAAGAAAGGAGAGAGGGAGGGAGGAGAAAGGAAAGGAAGGGAAGTGATGGAAGGCAGGAAGGGAGAGAAGGAAGGAGGGAGGGAGGGAGGAAAAAAGGAAGGAGAGGAAAGAAGGAAAACAAGGAAGGGAGAGGAGGAAGGAAAAGGAAAAAGGGAGGAAGGATAGATGAGAAAGAAAAGGAGGAAGAAGAAAGGAAGGCAAGAAGGAAAAATAAAGGAAGGGAGGGGAGAAAAGGAAGGAAGGAAAGATGGGAATGAGATGGAAGGCAGGAGTGAGGGAGGAAGGAGATGGAAAAATGGGGAGGGAAGGAAGGAAGGAGAAGAAAGGAAGGAAGGAGTCCATTTTCAAGGTTGCCTTGCCTTGGAATATCAATTAATATTTAATTTCTAGTCCACCCTCCCACTTCACTATCCGAGGCTGGCTGGTGCTATTAACTCCTGAAGGCAGGGAAGGGCCTGGTGGCTCAGCAGACTAAAGCACTGTTATTAACACCCACTTACATCTGCTGTCTGCAATTACTGCTGGTTCGAATCTCGCCAGGCTCAAGGTTGACTCAGCCTTCCATCCTTTCTAAGGTAGGTTAAATGAGGACCCAGTTTGTGGGGGCAATAAGCTGACTTTGTATAAATATACAAAAGGATGAAGGCTATTGCTTAGCGCATTGTAAGCCGCCCTGAGTCTCCGGAGAAGGGCGGCATATAAATCAATTTTTTTTAAAAAAAACAAGGGGGAAAGAGGAGGAGGACAGGGGTTCCAAAGAGAAAGGCTGATCGGAAGCAAGAGAGAAATTTTTTATTTTTTTATTTTTTTTAATTATTTTTATTCATTTTATATTTTAAATTACTAACATTACAAACAACATATACAATATTTCACCCTGTGCTATACATAAGAAAGGAAGATTTGGTTCTTCGGATATATCCTCATGATCGCCAAAATCCACGTTCTCGGGGTACAGGTACCGAAGCATCCAATTTTCCCAGCGCATAGTCCACAAATGGTTTCCAAATTTTCCAGAAAATATCTTCTTTATAGTCACCATTTCTAATTTTAATATCACATGTCATTTTATCATTTAAAGCTAATTTCCACATTTCACAATACCATTCTTCTAATCTAAAATTCACATCTAATTTCCAATATGAGAGAAATATTTTAAATAAATTGGGGTTCCTGGGACTTGTGGAGAGGGAGAAGGGTGGCTTCCTCTTGGGTCAGGTGAATAGAGAGCTTGAAAGAAAATTTAGTTTCTTTGTTGATAAGACTCTTGTAGGCACCAAGATTACAGAGTTGGAAGGGACCTTGGAGGTCTTCTAGTCCAACCCCCTGCTCAGGCGGAAACCTTACACAAGGTGGAAGAAGCACATGGTAATTCTCAGAGTGGAGGGCGTGAGTTGGCAGAGACGTCGAAATCGATGGTTTTCATTCCAAAATAATTATTTCTCTAGCTGTGTTTCTACTTGGGAACTCACTTAACGACCGTCTGGCTCAGCAACAGAAACTCTGGGCTCATTCTCGGTCGTAAGTCGAGGATTCCCCTGCCCCAAAGACTCCACCAGACTCAACACCAAATCTTGCTGAGGTCAGGAGCCTAACCATCCTTAAAAAATATGTCTGGATTTCTTTTTCTTTTCCCCCAAAAAATAAAATAAAATTGCGAAATGCTTGTACAAATTGTTAATTAAAGCCTGCACTTCTGGCTCTGTACTATTCTGTATTTTTGGCCTGGGGGGGGGGAACGATGGTTAAAATAAACTTTAATTCTAGAGACGGGGAAGAAGTGTGAGCAGAGTTTTTCATCGTGACCCCTCTGGCGCGATAAAGAGATATCCATGGCAACTGGGTTTCGGTGCTTGAGAAATTGTCTGTTGCTAATATTACTAATTCATGCCGGAGAAAATCTGTTGTGCTCGCTGCCTTTCGAGGTGAGCTTGGCTGCCATCACTTCGGCTGCTGCTCCTGCCGTCGGAACGAGCCATGCGAGGAGTCCTTGACTTAACGACGGTTCGTATAGTGACCGTGGGAAGTTTTCCATCCCCTCGGTCACGTAAGGGAAAAAAAATCAGGTGCTTGGCAACCGACTCATACTTATGACGGTTGCACTATCCCGGGGTCACGTGAGAAGAGGAAGAGGGAGAAGGAAGAAGAGGAGCAAGAGGAAGAAAATAAGAGGAGGAGAAACAAGAGGAGAGGAAGAGGAAGAAGCAGAAGAGAAGGAAGAGGAAGAGGAGGAGGAGAAAGAAGAAAAGGAGGAAGAAGAAGAGGAAGAGAAGGAAGAGGAAAAAGGGAGGAGAAGGAAGAGGAAGAAGAAGGAAGAGGAAGAAGAAGAGGAGGAGGAAGAAGGGAGAGGGAGAAGAAGAGAAGGAAGAGGAGCAAGAGGAAGAAAATAAGGAGGAGAAACAAGAAGAGAGGTAGAGGAAGAAGCGGAAGAGAAGGAAGAGGAAAAAGGAGGGAGAAGAAGAGGAAGAAGAGAAGGAGGAGGAAGAAGAAGGGAGAGGGAGAAGAAGAGGAGGAAGAGGAGCAAGAGGAAGAAAATAAGGGGAGGAGAAACGAGGAGAGGAAGAGGAAGAAACAGAAGAGAAGGAAGAGGAAGAAGAGAGAAGAAGAGGAAGAGAAGGAATAGGAAAAGAGGGAGAAGAAGAGGAAGAAGAAGAGAAGGAAGGGAGGAAGGAGAAGAGGAGCAAGAGGAAGAAAAGAGGAGAAACAGGAGAGGAAGAGGAAGAAGCGGAAGAGAAGGGAGAGGAGAAGAAGAGGAGGAAGAAGAAGAAGGGGAAGAAAAGGAAGAAGAAAAAGAAGAAGAGAAGGAAGAGGAAGAAGAAGAAGGGAGAAGGAGAAGAAGAGGAAATGAAAGAAGAGGAAGAAGAGAAGAAGAAGGGAGGGGGAGAAGAAGAGAAGAGGAAGAAAATAAAAGAAACAAGAGGAGAGGAAGAAGAGGAAGAGAAAGGAGGAAGGAGGAAGAAGAAGAGAAGGAAGAAGAAGGGAGAGGGAGAGGGAGAAGAAGAGGAAAAGAAAGAAGAGGAAGAGAAGGAAGAAGAGGAAAAGGAAGTGTTTCTGGGAATGATGACAAACGGGGGCCTCCGTTGTTTGAAAAGGGACCCTGTACGTAGCAGTCTTTCTCCACCTTGCTGGCTTGGGGACATCTGGACTACATTTCCCAGAATTCTCCAGCCACCCATGGGAATTCTGGGAGTAGAAGTCCACACATTTGTTGAAGGTTGCCAAAGTTGAAAAACACTGGAACAGATGGCTGGATGTCAAAAATTAATTTGGGAAGTTTCAGTTAATTCTAGAATACAAAAACTTCCTCCTTCCTTCCCACCCTCCCTTCTCTGACTTCGGCTTCTCTTCCTTTTCCTTCCTTTTTTTCCTTCCTTTCCTCCTTTTCCTCCCTCCCTCCCTGCCTTCCTTTTTTCCTCTTTCTTCGTCCCTCTTTCTTTTCATACTGCCTCCCTCCCTTCCTTCTGTCATTCTTATCTTCCTTCCTTCCTCCTTCCCTCCCTTCTCTGACTTCAGCTTCTGTTCCTTTTCCTTCCTTCCTTCCTTCCTTTCCTTTTCTACCCTCCCTCCCTCCCTATCCTTCCTCCCTCCTTTCCTCTCTTCATTCCTTTCTTCTTCCCTCTTCCTTTCCATGCTCCCTGTTCCTTTCTTTATCCCCTCCTTCCCTTCTTTCCTTCCCTTGTTCTTATCTTTCCTCCTTCCTTCCTCCCTTCTCTGACTTCAGCTTCTGTTCCTTTTCCTTCCTTCCTTCCTTTCCTTTTCCACCCTCTCTCCCTCTCCTTCCTTCCTCCTTTCCTCTCTTCATTCCTCTCTTCTTCCCTCTTTCTTTCCATGCTCCCTCTTCCTTTCTTTATCCCCTCCCTCCCTTCTTTCCTTCCCTTGTTCTTATCTTTCCTCCTTCCTTCCTCCCTTCTCTGACTTCAGCTTCTGTTCCTTTTCCTTCCTTCCTTCCTTTCCTTTTCCACCCTCTCTCCCTCCCTCTCCTTCCTTCCTCCTTTCCTCTCTTCATTCCTCTCTTCTTCCCTTCCTTTCCATGCTCCCTCTTCCTTTCTTTATCCCCTCCCTCCCTTCTTTCCTTCCCTCGTTCTTATCTTTCCTCCTTCCTTCCTCCCTTCTCTGACTTCAGCTTCTGTTCCTTTTCCTCCCTCCCTTCCCTTTCCTTGGCTCACCCTTCCAGAGGGATCCGGGATCCCTTGGACCTCCTCATTCCTGGGCCAGCAAAGGGATCTCTACTCCTCTCCACTTTCCCTCCCTCGTTCCTTTTCCCCTTTGGAGCCGCATCTGGGCATCTCTGGCCGGACCGGCCGGTGCAACCTGAGGAGGAGGCAGGTGAGATGGAGCCCTCCGAGCCTCGGCCCGGGCGGTGAGTCCAGGTGGATCAGGGAAGGGGAGCCCAACTCCCCGCGGCTGCCCGCACCGGGCTGGGCACGTGGCCCACTCTGGCTGCCCCATGCCAGCCTCTGGGGTGGCTGAATGGCAGAGGCACTTTGAGGGATGCTTTTGTGACTCACCGTCTGGAACAGCGGGGGCCTCATATTCGCTGCCCCCCCCCACCCCTGAACTCGGGGCTCTCAACCAACCTGAAATCACCAAGGCGACTAATGCCACTCCGGGCGGAGGCCTCGGTTGGCAAATGCTGGCAGGGTCTCTCGCAGGCAGCAAGCGGAGGGGTGGGGGCGAGTGGCGTCTTTTCACCCGATTCCTCCCAAAGGGGCTGATTTCCTATCGATTTCTGCTTTGAAATGTCCTCCTGTCGCTTCCAAAGGAAGCTTTTTATGGGGGGGGGGATAAAGACCACTTTGCCAGCCGTTGCCTGCATTAGCTCCCCTCCCCCCACCCTCTGCACACACAGCAGCCACAGGTGACCAAGCAGAGATCAGGATCAATGATATCATACGTATCAGTTCCCTTATAATAGTCCTCCTCCTCTCCTCCCTCCCTCTCTCCCCTTCCTTCCTTCCTTCCCTCCCTCCCAATTTCCTTTCTTCCCTCCCTCCCTCTCATTGCCATCTCTTTCCTTCCTTCTTTCCCTCCCAATTTCCTTCCTTTCTTTCCTCCCTCTCATTGCCATCTCCTTCCTCCTCCTCTCCTCCCTCCCTCTCTCCCCTTCCTTCCTTTTCCCTCCCTCCCTCCCAATTTCCTTCCTTTCTTCCCTCCCTCTCATTGCCATCTCCTTCCTTCCTCCTCCTCTCCTCCCTCCCTCTCTCCCCTTCCTTCCTTTCCTTCCTTTATTCCCTCCCTCTCATTGCCATCTCCTTCCTTCCTCCTCCTCCTCCTCCCTCCTTCTCTCCCCTTCCTTCCTTCTTTCCCTCCCAATTTCCTTCCTTTCTTTTCTCCCTCTCATTGCCATCTCCTTCCTTCCTTTCTCCTCCTCTCCTCCCTCCCTCTCTCCCCTTCCTTCTTTCCCTCCCTCCCAATTTCCTTCCTTTTTTCCCTCCCTCTCATTGCCATCTCCTTCCTTCCTTCCTCCTCCTTTTCTTCCTTTCTTCCCCCCTTTCATTGCCATCTCCTTCTTTCCTTCCTCCCCTCCTTCCTCCCCTCCCAATTTCCTTCCTTTCTTCCCTCCCTCTCATTGCCATCTCCTTCCTTCCTTCCTCCTCCTTTCCTTTCTTTCTCCCCCCCTTTCATTGCCATCTCCTTCTTTCTTTCCTTCCTCCCCTCCTTCCTCCCCTCCCAATTTCCTTCCTTCCTCCCCTCCCTCTCATTGCCATCTTCTTCCTTCCTCTCCCTCCCTCCCTCCTTCCTAATTTAATTTAATTTATATTTTATTTTATTACTTATACATTATATATTGTATACATTTTTATACACACAGATGTATATGTATACATTTTCAGAGTCTATACTAATTAAAGATAAAAGAGCCCAGATGGGTTGGCCAAGGCCTCACCTGCGCTTTCTCTTCTTGCTCTCCCTGTCCAGGTGACTTCCCACCGCCCCCTCCCCCTCCCCCACCGCCCCCCCTCTCATCCGACCACCTGGGGAGCTTCCCGCCAGCCTCGGGGTCTTTCCTGCCGCCTCCGCCCCCTCCGGAGGAAGCTTTTGCCAACATCCAGGTAAGAAGCTTCTTTTGACTAGTCATGAAATAATAGGAGGAATCCAATACAGGCAGTCCTCGACTTACAACACTCCATTTAGTGACCATTGGAAGTTATCCCACACTGGAAAAATGGGACTGGAGAACCGGTAGCGGAAATTTTGAGTCGTTTGGAGAACTGGTAGTAAAAATTCTGACTGCCCCCCCCCCGCCCCCCATCTATTCTCTGCCTCCCGAGTCCCAGCTGATCGGGAGGGAATGGGGATTTTGCAGTATCCCTCCCCTGGAGTGGGGTGGGAATGGAGATTTTACAGTATCCTTCCCCTGCCACGCCCACCAAGCCACGCCCACAGAACCGGTAGTAGTAAAAAATTTGAATCCCACCACTGCGGTTGTGAAATGGGGCAAAACTCACCCAACGACTGTCTCACTTAGCGACATAAATTTTTTGGCTGAAGGATGGTTGTAAATCGAGGGCTACCTGTAGATTAATATCTCTTTAGATCTACCCAGGGACCCCCTTTGTGGAAGATCTACCTCCATCAGCACCATGGCTGAATTTCACACTATCTTAACTGTATTTTCAATCAATCAGAATAGAAGCGGGAAGGGACCTTAGAGGTCTTCTAGTCCAGCCCCCTGTTCAAGCAGGAGACCCTATACTATCTCAGACAAGTGGCTGTCCAGTCTCTTCTTAAAAACCTCCAGTGATGAAGCAGCCACAATTTCTGGTGGCAAGCAGTTCCACTGGTTAATTGTCCTCACTGTTAGGAAGTTCCTCCTTAGTTCTAGGTTGCTTGATTAGTTTCCATCTATTTCCTTCCTTCCTTCCTTCCTTCCTTCCTTCCTTCCTTCCTTCCTTCCTTCCTTCCTTCCTCCCTCCCTCCCTCCCTCCCTCCCTCCCTCCCTCCCTCCTCTGTCCTTCCTTCCTTCCTTCCTTCCTTCCTTCCCTCCCTCCCTCCCTCTTATTACCATCTCCTTCCTCCTCTGTCCTTTCTTTCTTTCTTTCTTTCTTTCTTTCTTTCTTTCTTTCTTTCTTTCTTTCTTTCTTTCTTTCTTTCTTTCTTTCTTTCTTTCTTTCTTTCTTTCTTTCTTTCTTTCTCCCCTCCCTCCCTCCCTCCCTCTCATTGCCATCTCCTTCCTTCCTCCTCCCCCCTCCCTCCTCCTCCTTTCCTTCTTTTCTTCCCTCCCTCTCATTCCCATCTCCTTCCTTCCTTCCCTCCCTCCTCCTTTCCTCCCTCCCTCCCTCTGTCCTTTCTTTCTTTCTTCCCTCCCTCCCTCCCTCTCATTGCCATCTCCTTCCTTCCTCCTCCCCCCTCCCTCCCTCCCTTCCAGAATTACAGGACTGCAAGGGATCTCTGAGGTCCAGCCCCCTGCTCAAGCCGGAGACCCCGTACCATCTCAAACAAAATGGCTGTCCAGTCTCTTCTTTAAAACTTCCGGTGATGGAGCTTCTACAACTTCTGGTGGCAAGTTGTTCCACTGGTTAATTGTCCTCACTGTTAGGAAGTTCCTCCTTAATTGCAGGTTGCTTCTCTCCTTGATGAGTTTCCATCCATTGTTTCTTCTCCTGCCTTCTGTTGCTTTGGAAAATAAATTGATCTCCCCTCTTCTTTGGGGCAGCCCCTCAAATACTGGAAGATGCTATCATGTCTCCCTTCGTCCTCCTTTTCTCTAGACTGGCCAAACCCAAATCCTGCAACCGTTCTTCGTATGTTTTGATTGTCTTAGTTGTTCTTCTCTGCACTTTTTCCAAAGTCTCAACCTCTTTTTTGTAATATGGGGGCCAAAACTGGATGCAGCATTCCAGATGTGGCCTTACCAAGAGTTTATAAAATGGTACTAATACTCCACATGATCTTGATTCCATGCCTCGGTTTATGCAACCCAGGATTTTATTGGCTTTTTGACATATTAAACTCCATTATGGGTACAAATACGACACCTTGAATTAACGATGGTTAGTCGAAAGAAGATTTATTTCCTAACCAATTTTTATTTTAATTTGATTTATATGCTTCTGAGACTCAGGGCGGCTTACAATGCATTAAGCAATAGCCTTCGTTTTTGTATATTTATACAAAGTCAGCTTATTGCCCCACAATCTGGGTCCTCAATTTATGCAACTCTGGAGGTTGAATGTTTATGTCAAGTATTTGCAAGCCATTGGCACATGTGTCATATAGACACCAGTGGAGGCAGAGAGTGTCTCCACCCCTATGTGGAAACTGAGTATTACCCTGAGTATAAAACCCCCTCCAACCTTTTCCACCTCTCTGGCTCTCTCCATCTCTCTCTTTTCACGTTTGTTCCTCATGAGACTTGATCTCTGTTGTACATAGTTAATATGATTTATCATATGAATAAATACGTTTAAGACATTTATTCATGCATCTGCCTCCGAACTCTGCTATGCTCCTGGGTGTTTCTACGATCCCAACTCCACAGTTTATTTAGGGGTTACACTGCTATCCCACCTTTCTTTCAGAAGCTCCTCCCATTTCCCTCCCCCCCGCACAACAACAACCCTGTAGTGTAGACCGGACTTAAAAAAAATGTACGATTGCCCCCCGAATCACTTTCTGGCTAAGAGGGTATTTCTGTGTATTTCTGAGTGTATTTCTGAGTGTCCCTGGGGCCAGTGAGGACAATTAGCCAATGGAACAGCTTGCCACTAGAAGTTGTGGGTGCTCCATCGCTGACGGCTTATAAAAAGAGACTGGACAGTCACTTGTCTGTCATGGTCTCGGGTTGTGATGGTGAACCTATGGCCATCGCCCAGCTCATGTCCACTGTGCATGTGTGCGCACCTCTTGCCTGCCAGCTGATTTTCGGGATGCGCAGGGGGTGCATGCAGGAGACACGCGTGCATACGCGGGGGGGGTCACATGTGCTTGTGCAGGGGGCAAGGGAAACGCAGGGGGAGCAGCGTGCATGTTGCGGAAGAGCGGAAACAGGCCCATTTCCGGCCTCTGGAGGGGCCTCCGGAGCGTGGGGAGGCCGTTTTCACCCTCCCGGAGGCTCGGATTAAGCCTCCGGAGCCTGGGGAGGGCGAAAAATGCACGAGGTGCGTGCATTGCATTATGGGTGCCGGCACTCATGCACACTGTCATGCACACTTTTGGCACCCGAAGAGAAAAAGGATAGCCATTATTGGTCTAGGGTCTCCTGCTTGAGTAGGGGGCTGGACTAGAAGACCTCCGGGGTCCCTTCCAGCTCTGTTCTATTTTAAATGCGGTTAAAATTAGCGGGAGAAATGTATGTATTTAAGCAGCGTATGGCAGCTGGAGAAATAATCAAGGAACGTCGTTGCTGTACGCATTTCCTTGAACCCACAACATCCCTGATTCATTTTAACTAGAATCCTTGGGAGTCCATCTCACAAGCTTCGCCACCAATTGCTTGGCTCTCGATCGCTTGTTGAGTGGCCCTTCTTCCGTTTTTAATGCCCAAATGTGTTTTTTTTTTCCCCCGCTTCCAAAGAGCACATTTGGGGGTGTGGAGTAGCCACCGAGTACAATTGGTGGCATATTAAGATTTATTAAACGATCGTGCCTCCCAACAGTCCGACTCCTGTCGGTTACGGGAAGATAAATTTCAAGAAAGGGTAAAGGAAAAAGGAGGAGAATAAAATATTGATTGTAAGCTAAATAAACAAAAGAGAGAGAGAGAGAGAGAGATTTAAACTCACCACTGGAGGAACAGGCAAGTCTACAATGAACTCTTAAGCCAACGGTAACCATCATAGTCGTAAACCAGCCTAATGATGGTGGATTGCCACATCCCAGAAGCACTCCGGAAGATGTTGCTGGCTTTGGGAAGATCAATTGACTCACTTTTATGACAGTTGTGGTGTCCCGGGGTCATGTGATCTCTTTTTGTGACCTTCTCATAAGCCAAATCAACGGGGAAGCCAGATTCACTTAAGAACCATGCAACTAACTTAACAGCTGCAGTGATTCCCTTAACAACAAGGCAAGAATGGTCGTAATGTGGGGCAAAATTCACTTAACAACTGTCTCGCTTAGCGACAGAAATTTTTGGACTTAAACCGGTAGTGCAGAACCTGCAGAGTGGATCCCAGCTGATCTCACCAATCGGCATTGTGCCTGGTTCAGCTCCTGAGTGGTCTTAAGAGGCAGACCCACGAAGAGAGCACTGCAGAAGTCCAGCTGTATGATGAGAAGGGTGTGAGCCCCTTTTTGGGGGGATCTTCTCGTAAACTTTTGGCAAACCCCAATTCAGGACAAGTTGCAAAATGCTTGCAGCGCCCAGAAAGGAAAGTGAGGGAGCAACGTCTCCCCACCTGTGGAGCTGTCCAGGGTCCTGATTGTGCAGCCAGAATTCTTTTCTCTCGCCTCACATCTGGCTGCTTCATAGAAACATAGGGCTGGAAGGGACTTTGGAGGTCTTCTAGTCCAACCCCTACCCAGGATATAGAAGCAAAGGCAGAAAGGGACCCTGGAGGTCTTCAAGTCCATCCCCCTGCCCAAGGTCATGGAATCATAGGGCTGGAAGGGACTCTGGAGGTCTTCTAGTCCAACCCCTTCGCAAGATATAGAAGCAAAGGCTGGAAGGAATCCTGGAGGTCTTCTAGACCAACCCTCTGCCCAAAATCATGGAATCATAGGTTGGAAGGGACCCTTGAGGTCTTCTAGTCCAACCCCTTGCCCCAAATCATGGAATCATAGGGCTCAAAGGGATCTGGAAGTCTTCTATTCTAACCCGCTGTCCAAGATCATAGAATATAAGAGCCTTGGTGGCGCAGCGGACTAAAGTGCTGTTACATAGCACTTAGCTGCCAGCTGCCTGCAATTACTGCGAGTTCAAATCTCACCAGGCTCAAGGTTGACTCAGCCTTCCATCCTTCCGAGGTAAGTAAAATGAGGACCCGGATTGTGGGGGCAATAAGCTGACTTTGCATATAAAAAAGAACACCGCTTGGGGGGGGGCGAAAGCCCTACTAAGCAGGTATATACAAAGACATGAAGGCTATTGCTTAACGTATTGTAAGCCGCCCTGAGTCTCCGGAGAAGGGCGGCATATAAATCGAACCAATAAATAAATAAATAATCATAGAGCTGGAAGAGATCTGGAGATCTTCTAGTCCAACCGCATGCCCAAGGCAGGAGTCCTTATACCCTCCTGGACAAAAAAAACCCTGTGCAATCTTTTTTTCGAAAACCTCTTGTTTCAAGGTCCACAGCCAGACGTAGCTGCCTTCCACAACCAGTTGTACCCACTCTTCTGCCATCAGCCAACATGGTGAACCATAAGTCTCTTCCTTGGGCTGTACTCATGTTGCACACCGAAAACAGACTTTCCCCCGTTGCTGTGGGAAACCTCTGGAGTGTAGTAAATACTCTGGAGCATGTGGGAAGTGTCACTCACTTAGAAACGGAGCCGGAGAGGAGTGACACCTGATCTCCTGACCTGCTATTTATTTATTTTTTAATTTGATTTATATGCCGCCCTTCTCTGGAGACTCAGGGCAGCTTACAATGCGTTAAGCAATAGCCTTCATCCTTTTGTATATACCTGCTTAGTAGGGCTTTCGGCCCCCCCTAAGCGGTGTTCTTTTTTTTATACAAAGTCAGCTTATTGCCCCCACAATCCGGGTCCTCATTTCACCTACCTTAGAAAGGATGGAAGGCTGAGTCAACCTTGAGCCTGGTGAGATTCGAACCCTGCAGTAATTGCAGGCAGCTGGTCTTAATAACCAGCTTAATAACAGGGTGCCTTAAACCCCTGTACTACCAAGGCTCTTTTACTTAGTAAGGCCACACTTGGAATCCTGCATCCTGTTTTGGCCACCCCAATGTAAACCCGACATTGAGACTCTGGAAAGAGTGCAGAGAAGAGCAACAAAGAGGAATGGGGGATGATTGGAGGCTAAAACATACGAAGAACGGTTGCAGGAACTGGGTAGGTCTAGTTTAATGAAAAGAAAAAACTAGGGTGACATGATGGCAGTCTTCCAATATCTCAGGGGCTGCCCCAAAGAAGAGGGAGTCAAGCTATTCTCCAAAGCACCTGAAGGCAGGACAAGAAGCAATGGGTGGAAACTCATCAAGGAGAGAAGCAACCTAGAAATAAGGAGAAATTTCCGGACAGTTAGGACAATTAATCAGTGGAACGACTTGCCACCAGAAGTTGTGAATGCTCCAACATTGGAGGTTTTTAAGAAGAGACTGGGCAGCCATTTGTCTGGAATGATATAAGGTTTCCTGTCTGAGCAGGGGGCTGGACTAGAAGGCCTCCAAGGTCCCTTCCACTTCTGTTATTCTGTAATCCCAGAATCAGTGGAACAGCTTGCCTCCAGCCATCACTGGAGGCTTTTAAGAAGAGAGCGGACAACCGTTTGTCTGGAATAGCATAGGGTGTAATATTGAATATTACGCCCTATGCCTGAATATATTGAGTATATTTAATATTACACCCTATGCCTGAATATTGTTAATCCCCGCAATTTATTCCATCCAGCCTCATTTTGGGTTCGTTCGGATAGGCCAACTAGTCGCAGCATTTTTATTTTATTTTTAGCCACACAAACATTCTCCTTTAAAAAACCAATCTGCTTCTTAAAAAATTACCATGCCTTCTGCTCGAGCAGGGGGTTGGACTAGAAGACCTCTAAGGTCCCGTCCAACTCTGTTACTCTGCGTCCTACTTCTAACCTTGGTGACGATGGGGGTGCGAGGGGGCAGTTTTGACATCAAGGATGGCTTGATGTGGAGGAAGAGAGCTGCGATGCGTGCCCGGAAGGCTGATTTCATGGCAGAAGCAGTATTGTCGGCCGCTTCCCATAAGGTTTATTTTCACCATCCTCGGCATGGCACTCAGCCGGGTTGGGCATTTCCAGGAACGTCGGATTCCTCCTTGCCAAGGCTCCCTCCCCCTGGCATTGTTCGCCACGCCAGGTTGCCACCCCAGCCTTGGAATTCTACCAAAGAGCTCATTAAATCTTTATTCGTGTCACACCCTCCGTCCCCCAGAAGAAGGGGAGGATGGCAGAGGTGCCAAGACATCAGGAGGGTTAACGGAGGCCGTAATTATCGATAATGAGCCCTGGGCTGTAATTTGATTTAATTGGAAAGGAAAGGAAGAGGTTGGCTCACCGGCTTCTTGGGATCTGTTCTCTAGAATCGCTACTTGGAGTAGCTGTTAGGGACACGAAGGAGGCCTCGATCGACTTGCCTCCGGAGGTTGTGGAGGCTCCAACATTGGAAAAGAGAAGCTTTGTAGCTCAGGGTGGAACTGTGGGGTCCTTGGTGGTCTCTGAGCTTGGTGGTTTTCTTGCAGATGTTTCATGACCCAACTAGAGCAGGGGTCTCCAACCTTGGCAACTTTAAGCCTGGAGGACTTCAACTTCCCCAGCTGGCTGGGGAATTCTGGGAGTTGAAGTCCTCCAGGCTTAAAGTTGCCAAGGTTGGAGACCCCTGAACTAGAGAACATAATCAGTGTTAGGGGTTTGCAGAGAGGAAGAGGAGGAGAACTTTGGGGTCCTGGATGCTCTTTGAGCTTGGTAGTTTTCTTGCAGCTTTCATTGCTGCAACATCATCAGTGCTAAAAGGGAGTGGGGTTCACAGTGAAGAAGAAGAGGAAGAGGAGGAGGAGGAGGAAGAGGAGCAGGAAGAAACCGAAAAGGACTGTGAGGTCCTTGATGCTCTCTGAGCTTGATGGTTTTTCTTGCAGACATTTCATGACCCTACTAAGTAACTTCATCAGTGTATTGGTGATGTTACCTAGTTTGGTAATAAACTCAATCAAGAAAACTCAGAGATCACCAAGGACCCTACAACTCATAAACTCATCTGTAGAAGACCCCATCTAAATGTTGTTTGGAAAGAACGCAGTAGAGGTTCCTCACCAAAAGTTCCTCTCAAGCTTCAGCCATTCCTAAAGGTCATGACGACACGTCCGACGTTCACGCTACGTAGAATCCTTTCCCAAGCCTCTTTGAAGGTGTCTCTTTCTCTTCCTTCTCAGGTCAACTCTGGCGGGAAGACGTTGGAAGAGAGGAGATCCAGTTTGGATGCGGAGATCGACTCCTTGACCAGCATCCTTGCAGACCTGGAAAACAGCTCACCTTACAAGCCAAGGAGCCAACAGGTGAGATGCGGGAGACAGGAAGGGGCTGCAGGAGGCCTATGGTCTCCTGTGATGTGCAGAATTGATGCTGCTGAGATGTTCCCAAATCAATATTCATGGAGCTTGTCAATCATCCAAGTTATGGTTGTCCCAAAGGTGTTTTTTCCAAAAAGGCAACTGGACTTCCTTGGAAATGTTTTTTCCTTGGAAACGTTTCGTTTCTCATCCAAGAAATTCCTGAATTATTTTTGCTTTTTCCTTGAAAATATTTCACTTCTGTTCCAAGATGTTTCTGAACTTTCTTCGTGTTTTCCTTGAAAACGTTTCGCTTCTCATCCAAGAAGCTTCTGAACTTTCTTTCTTTTTTTCCTTGAAAAAGTTTCGCTTCTCATCCAAGAAGCTTCTGAACTTACTTTCTTTTTTTCCTTGAAAAAGTTTCGCTTCTCATCCAAAAAGCTTCTGAACTTCCTTTATTTTTTCCCTTGAAAACATTTTGCTTCTCATCCAACAACCTTATTCAGTTCTTTAACTTAGGGCCAGGGTCCCCAACCCCTGAGCCGCAGCCCATGGCTGGGCCGCAGCCTGTTTGAAACGGGCCATGGAAGAGATGGAACAAGTGTGTGTGGCGCTCCAGGTGCAAGCACAAGTGTTCTCCTCTCAAGCAACATCACTGCTTGTGTGAGGGGAGTTTCGCACACGAGCCAAGTGCCTGCCACTCGCGTGAGTTGAGCATCATATGCAAGGGCAAGCATCGCGACCACAAGCAAATGGAGCGTGCAAAGCTCCATTTGCACGAATGGAGGGAACACGTGCTTGCTACTCGCACAAATGCAGCTGTGCACGTGGGTGTGGTTTGCCACTTACACACCCCCTCGACTCTGCCAGGCCAGGTGGCCAAGCCCGAAAGACTGGGGACCTCTGATTTAGGATCCCCAACTCCAGGCCGTGGACTGTTCCCGGGCCATGGCTCATTGGGAACTGGGCCACTGCAGCAGTGTGCAAGCGTGCAAATCTTCATTTGTCCTAGGCCCAGGATTCTTCAATATCTTCATAAACGACTTAGATGAGGGAATAGAAGGGGAACTTCACAAATTTGCGGATGATACTAAGCTGGCAGGAATAGTCAACACCCCAGAAGATAGGCTCAAAATCCAGATGGATCTTGACAGACCTGAAACCTGGGCCCTATGTAACAAAATGAAATCCAATGTAGAGAAAAGTCAAGTCTTACACTTAGGCAAGAGAAACCAAAAGTAGACATATAGAGTGGGTGAAACGAGGCTTAATAGCAGTGACTGGAAGAAGGATCTTGGAGTCTTAGTGGACAACCAATTAAATATGAGCCAGCTGTGTGCAGCAGCAGCCAAAAAAACCAATGCAATCCTAAATTGCATTAACAGAGGGATACAATCAAGATCAAGGGAGGTACTAATACCACCCTATAAAGCCTTAGTAAGACCACACCTAGAATCCTGCATCCAGTTTTGGTCACCACACTGTAAAAAAAGAGGTTGAGACTCTAGAAAAAGTGCAGAGAAGAGCAACCAGGATGATTAGGGGACTGGAGGCTAAAACATACAATGAATGGTTGCAGGAACTGGGCATGGCTAATCTAGGGAAGAGAAGGACCAGGGGAGACAGGATAGCAGTCATTAACCTTTTAATTACAAATTAATTACAAAATGAAGTAATGTAGTTTGTCAACTTTTTCTTCCTGCTGCCTCTCTTATTATTATTTTCTCTTTGATTCATTGATCGATCGGGAAAGATTTATCCATTGGCGTCGGCTTCCTGGCAGCATTGAAAACGAGGTGTCAGCTACCAATTTTTCCAACCGGCGTATGTAGTCGAGGCTTTCAAAATCATTGTTCTCCTCCTGCAGCGACTATATTAAAGAATTACTGGCTTAAGGAGAAGAAACCAAGGTTCATTTGCTCCTTCTTGAGATGTGAGAGGTTATAACGGATCCTGGCTTACCTGCTTAGAGAAGGAAGGAAGGAAGGAAGGAGAGGAACATTTCAAATAATTGCCAACTGGTAGCCGGTGGCGTCTCAAGCAGAGAAGGAATTTGCAGATTTGGGGTGATTTTGCAAGTGTGAGATGTCAAATCTCTTCCCTGCTGTTCCTTTCTTCCTTGTTCCTTTATTTTATTTTATTTTATTTTATTGCTTTCAGCCAGTAACAGGGTCCTAAAATGTTGGGCAAGGGATCCATCGCTCAGGCGTAGAAGAGTTTGAGCAATTTGTTGGGCCTTGGCGAGCAACAAATTCTTTATCGAGAAAGAGAGCAGAGGCTGTTAGAAAGAGTGCAGAGAAGAACCGCAGAGGGGGATCAGCGGTCTGGAGGCTAAACTATATGATGAAAGTCCCAAAGTTGCTTTTTCTTTCAAGAGGCAATTGGACTTTCTGGTTTTTCCTTTTGAAGAGGTTTCGCTTCCCATCCAAGGAGCTTCTTCAGTTCTGATTAAATGGAGAATGGAAGGATTGATACTCCTTGCAGACAGCTGGTCATTTGCATCCTTTTAGAGGGTCGTTGAGGCCACTTGGAGGTTTATCTGGGTCACTTCAGTGGTGCAAATGGGGGTGGAGCCTCATCGAAATCACCTATTTCCAGCGTACAACACGGTCCTTTCAGCAGTTCCAGCCCCATTTGCACCACTCAGGTGACCCTGAGGACACAGATAGACCTCCAGGTGGCTTCAAGGACCCTCTGAAAGGATGCCAATGACCAGCTGTCTGCAAGGAGTATCAATCCTTCCATTCCTCACCATTCAGTCAGAGCTGAAGAAGCTTTCTGGATGAGAAGCGAAAGGTCTTCAAAAGAAAATCCAGAAAATCCAGTTGCCTCTTGGGAAAAAAAACACCTTTGGGACAATCAGGACCTGGATGATGGAGAATCTCCGTAGACCAGTGTTTCTCAACCTTGGAAGCTTGAAGATGGGTGGACTTCAACTCCCAGAATCCCCCAGCCAGCGCTGCTGGCTGGGGGATTCTGGGAGTTGAAGTCCACCCATCTTCAAGCTACCAAGGTTGAGAAACACTGCCGTAGACATTTAGCTGTATGATGAATGGTTGAGGGAACTGGTAATGTCGAACGAAGAGAAGGGCTCGGGGTGACATGATTGCTCCCACTTTGGGATCGGCTTAAGATCGTGAGAGGGATCTTGACTGAGTTGAATACTGGTTAATGGTTAGAGTGCAGCATTGCAGGCTAACTCTGCATTCCCGCAGCCAGGAGTTCGATCCTGACCGGCTCGAGGTTGACTCGGCCTTCCATCTTTCCGAGGTCGCTAAAATGAGGGCCCAGATTGTTGGGGGCAACAGGCTGGCTCTGTAAAACGCTTAGAGAGGGCTGGAAAGCACTGTGAAGCGGTATATAAATCCAAGTGCTAATGCTTGGGAAGGAAGGGAGGGAGGGAGGGAGGAAAAGGAAGGAAGGAAATTAGAATGAGAGGAAGGAAAGAAGGAGGGAAGGAAGGAAGGAAGGAAGGAAGGAAGGAAGGAAGGAAGGAAGGAAGGAAGGAAAGAGAAAGAAAGAAAAAGAAAGAAAGAAAGAATGAATGAATGAATGAATGAAGAATGAATGAATGATAAGGAAGGAAGGAGAAGGGAGAAAGGAAAGGAAAGAAAGGGAAAGAGAAAAAGGAAAGAAAGAAAGAAAAGAAAGAAGGAATGGAGAAAGGGAGAAAAAAGGAAGGGAGGGAGGGAGGGAGGAAGAGGGGATTATAAAGTACTGTGAAGCAGTTATTTTTTTCTTTCTGCCTTCCTTCCTTCCTTCCTTCCTTCCTTCCTTCCTTCCTTCCTTCCTTCCTTCCTTCCTTCCTTCCTTCCTTCCTTCCTTCCTTGGTGGCACAATGGTTAGAATGCAGTATTGCAGGCTGACTCTGCCCACAGCCAGGAGTTCAATCCTGATAGACTCAAGGTTGACTCAGCCTTCCGTCTTTCTGAGGTTGCTAAAAGGAGGACTCAGATTGTTGGGGGCAAGAGGCTGTAAAATGCTTATAGGGCAGTACAAGACAGGGCTTTACAACAGAAATATGGGGCTCCCTTGTGGTCGTAAATCGAGGACTACCTGTATATGATTCAGGATATGCTGCTAATCCTGAAACTGGGTTGGTTCCCAATTTAAGGCCATAAAATGGAGCCAAACTCATTTAACAACTGTCTTGCTTAGCAACGGAAATGTTGGGCTCAATTGTGCCCTTAAGTCGAGAACTTTCCGTACTTTTTCGATAGGTGTTGTTTGTTTTTTATTTCTCATCCTCCCCTCCCATTGAACGATGCATTCTGTTATTCCTCAGCACAGCTAGTCCTCGGCTTACGACCATGACGGAGGCCAAAATTCCATTAAGAGGGACGTTCTTTAAGTGGGTTTGGCCCCATTTCACAACCTTCCTTGCCACTGTTAAGCGAATCACTGAGGTTGTTAAGTGAGTAACACCGTTGTTAAGCGAATCTGGCTTCCCCTTTGACTTGGCTCATCAGAAGGTCGCAAAAGGGGACCACGTGACCCCAAGAAACTGCGACCGTCATAAATATGAGTCATTTGGGACTCTCTCCATACTCCCCTTCCGAAATTTCAATTTTGGGGTGAGCCAAGCCACCGATAATAATTTCAACCGTATTAGAACATATAGACAGCTAATCCTCGATTTACGACCACAGTTGACCCCAAAATTTCTGTTGCTAAGGGAGACTGTTTGCTCAGTGTGTTTTACCCCATTTTATGACCTTTCTTGCGGCAGATGTTAAATGAATCACTGCAATCAATTTTTTTTTTATTTGATTTATATGCTGCCCTTCTCCAGAGACTCAGGGCGGCTTACAATGCGTTAAGCAATAACCTTCATACTTTTGTATATTTATGCAAAGTCAGCTTATTGCCCCCACAAACCGGGTCCTCATTTCACCTACCTTAGAAAGGATGGAAGGCTGAGTCGACCTTGAGCCTCGTGAGATTTGAACTCACAGTAATTGCAGGCAGCTGATGTTAATATCAGCACTGTTAATAACAGTGCTTTAGTCTGCTGCGCGACCAGGCTATTAAGTTAATAGCCTGGTCGTTAAGTGAGTCCGGCTTCCGCATCAACGTTGCTCATCAGAAGGTCACAAAAAGGGGGAGCACGTGACCCCGGGACACGTCATAAATACGAGTCAGTTGCCAAGTGTCTCAGTTTTGATCCCCTGTGACCACGGAGGATGCTAAGTGCGAAAAATGGCCACGACAAGTCACATTTTTTCGGTGCCCGTGGAAACTTTGAACCGTCGTCTTACAAGAACTGTCGTAAATCGAGGACTGCCTGCAATCCATGAAAAGCTGGGTCCCCGTAGCCAAAACGCCCAGCAAACGTTAATAACACGGTAGTTTTCTCCTGTGTAATTCGGGGAAGAAATTGAGGCTAGCATTATTTGCGTGGCAGGAATTTTTAGCTGGTTGGGGAGGGGGGGGAAGAATGAAGGGGCAGCAGGCGTCTCGTTGCAGCCGGAGCGATGCACAAAAGCACAACGCTTCTCCTTTTTGGCAACGCGGCCACTGGAGCCGCTGCCGGGAATCGGTTAGCAAAACAAGCAAAGAATGAAAAAACATTCCGGGCATTTGCAAAAAACAGTTTCCTTGGCAAGAGTTCCGCGTGACTTGTTGATGCTGTTGGTTGGTTGGTTTGCCGTGTCTTGCAAACCTTTCTCTGTTTGAGGAGTCTGCCATTCAGAATTAAACAGAATCAGAGTAACACAACCAGAGAGCTGGAAGGGACCTTGGAGGTCTTCTAGTCCAGCCCCCTGCTTAGGCAGGAAACCCTACACCATTTCAGACAAATAGAAGACCTCTCAGATCTCTTACAGCCTTAGAAAAATTTAAAGGGGGGGAGGGAGGGAGAAAGAAGGGAGGGAGGGAGGAAGGAAAAAAGGAAGGGAAGAAGGAAGGAAGGAAGGAAGAAGGAAGGAAGGAAAGAGGAAGGAAGGAAGGAAGGAAAGAAGAAAGAAGAAGGAAGGAAGGAAGGAATAACAGAGTTGGAAGGGACTTTGGAGGTCTTCTAGTCCAACTCCCTGCTAAAGCAGGAGACCCAGCCTAGACCATTTCAGACAAGTGGCTGTCTCTTCTTTAAAAAAAAAAATAAAGGGAGGGAGGGAAGGAAGGGAGGAAGGAAAGACGAAGGAAGGAAGGTAGGAAAGAAGGAAGGAAGAAGGAAGGAAGGAAAGAAGGAAGGAAGACGAAGGAAGGAAGGAAAGAAGGAAGGAAGGAAGGAAGGAAGGAAGGAAAAGAAGAAGGAAGGAAGGAAGGAAGGAAGGAAGGAAGGAAGGAAGGAAGGAAGGAAGGAAGGAATAGCAGAGTTGGAAGGACTTGGAGGTCTCTAGTCCAGCTCCCTGCTCAAGCAGGAGACCCTAGACCATTGCAGACAACTGACTGTCTCTTCTTTAAACACTTTTTGGAAGGGAGGAAGGAAGGGGAAGGAAGGAGGAAAGAAGAATAAGAGAGCCGGAAGGGACCTTGGAGGTCTTCTAGTCCAGCCCCATGCTCAAGCAGGAGACCCTAGACCATTGCAGACAGGTGGCCACCCAGTCTCTTCTTAAACTCCTCCAGTTGATGAAGCACCCACAATTTCTGGTGGCGAGCAGTTCCACTGATTAATTGTTCTGACTGTCAGGGAATTTCTCCTTAGTTCTAAATTGCTTCTCTCCTGGATTAGTTTCCACCCATTGCTTCTTGTTCTGCCCTCAGGAGCTTTGGAGGATAGGTTGACCTTATTATGCTTAGCCTACTTTAATCTGAGTTACTTGGAATAACAGAGTTGGAAGGCACCTTGGAGGTCTTCTAGTCTGACCCCCTGGAGACCTCATACCATTCAGGACAAATGCCTGTCCAATCTCTTCTTAAATGCCTCCAGTGTTGAAGCACCCACAACCTCTGGTGGCAAGCTGTTCCACTGGTTAATTGTTCTCACTGTTAGGAAGTTTCTCCTTAATTCCAGGCTGCTTCTCTCCTTGGATGAGTTTCGATCTGTTATTTCTTGTCCTGCCTTCTTTGTTGCTTTGGAGAATAGATGAACCCCCTCTTCTTTGGGGCAGCCCCTCAAATATTAGAAGATGTTATCGGGTCTCCCCTGGTCCTTCTCTTCCCTAGATTAGCCATGCCCAGTTCCTGCAACCGTTCTTCCTATGTTTAAATCCTCTGGTCCCCTAATCATCTTCGTTGCTCTTCTCTGCACTCTTTCCAGAGTCTCAGCATCTTGGTTCAAACTCTTGATTCACGCTGTAGCTGGGTGTCAGCTGTTTGTGGGAATGCAGCCACTGGTGTTGAAAAACTGCTGCTCTACGTTAAACCTAGGTCCCCACTTTACAAGGAGTCCTTGACCTACAAGAGTTCTGGAACGTGGATTTAATTAGAGCGAAATGGAGGAAGCCGTTAAGGAAAGAATTCCCGTCGATTTGCTCGGTGTGAAACCCGAGCTATGTTTATAGCAAACTCCAGGCTGAATTCTCATCACTCTTTCATTCCCAATGGGATGCAACAGCTAGAACAGGAGTCTCCAATCTTGGCAACTTTAAGACTTGGGGACTTCAACTCCCAGAGTTCCTCAGCCAGCAAAGCTGGCTGAGGAACTCTGGGAGTTGAAGTCCCCAAGTCTTAAAGTTGCCAAGGTTGGAGACTCCTGGGAGTTAAAGTCCCCAAGTCTTAAAAGTTGCCAAGATTGGCGACTTAAAGTTGCCAAGGTTAGAGACCCCTGAGCTAGGAGCTTCCCTGATTTGCCAGGATGTGCTGTTTCCATCAATACAGGTAGGTGTGATTTACAACAGTTTGTTTAGTGACCATTCGTGAAAAATATGACTTGGGGTTCGTTTTTCACACTTACGACAGCTCCAGCATCCCCGTGGAGACGGGATGCGAATTGGGATGCTTGGCGCAACTCGTCTTTACCACGGTCTCGCAGTGCCCCTAGGTCACGGGATCCGTTCTGGCAACCTTCCCACAAGCAGAGTCCAATGGGGGAAGCTGGGATTCACTTAACGCCGGTGCTACTAACATAACCGCTGTAGTGGTTTCACTGAACGACGGTGGCAAGAAAGGGCTTTTAAATGGGGCAGAAGAACTCATTTCACAACGGGGGGGGGGGGGGGTGGGGGGACGGGGCCAAAATGTGAGATCCAGTCTGAATATCTGGCTGACTGTGCATCAAACTGTAATAATAAGAAAAAGGAAGTTGGTTGCCATGCCAACCTCGATCGGAGCTCTGGAAGCAATACCGAAATGGCTTTTTTGATATCTGAAAATATTAAATTTATTAGAACTGAGCACCCTAATTTTTAAAAAACCAATGCCTTGCTTAGAATTGCTTATATTCTTCGATAATCCCTTAAATAATTCTATGGTTTTTTCTTAGGAATTTGCATTATGAAGTTTTCACCACTTTTAGCCGGAAAATCCAACAGTAGACTGCAGGTAGTCCTTGAGTTACGACCACGATGGTACGGGTAGTTCTCGAGTTACGATCACCGTTGAGCCCCAAAATTTCCATTGCTAAGGGAGACAGTTGTTAAGTGAATTTGGCCCCATTTTACGACCTTTCTCGCCTCAATTGTTAAGTGAATCACTGCAGCTGTTAAATTAGTAACACAGTCGTTAAGTAGCTTTCCCCATTGAATTGCTTGTCAGACGGTCACAAAAGTGGATCATGTGCGCCCCCCCCCCCCCCCCCGGGACATTGCAACCGTCATAAGTACCTGCCAGTTGCCAAAGCCTCTGAATTTGGGTCACATGACCAGGGGGATGCTGCAACAGTCGTAAGTGCGAAAAAAGTCACTTTTTTCCCATGCGGTTGTAACTTTGAACGGTCACTAAACAAACGGATGTTGTAAGTCCAGGACTTCCTATATTAAGTTTCCACCCCTCTTAGGTTGCCAGTTCCAACTGGAGATTGCTCACAGATTATATAAGGCAGAGGTCTTCAAACTTGGCCACTTTAAGACTTGTGGACTTCAACTCCCAGAATTCTCTAGCCAGCAAAGCTCCCAGAATTCTCAACTCCCAGAATTCTCCCAGAGAATTCTGGGAGTTGAAGTCCACAAGTCTTAAAGCAGCCAAGTTTGAAGACCTCTGATATAAGGTATTAAACGTATATTACACCTGACTCTCAACGACTCCAGGCAGCTCCCCACAATCCAATAAAAGCAACAACACAACAAAAGCTAAAGCTATAATACGACGGTTGATTGAATTGAACTGAACTTAAATCCTTTATTTGGCCAAGTGTGAATAGACACCCAAGAAATTGGTCTCTGGCGCGTGATGCTCTCAGTGTACCCCCATGCAAAGCTAAAGAATAACGTTGCAACAATAGAAAAACAGAACAATAATGGAGTAGACATAATAGAAAAACAAGACAATAACAGAGTATAGATAGTATGTACAATAGCGAGGATGAGATTTGAATTCGGAGCTTGTGAACATCTGAGTCAGAATCCACTTCAAAAACCTCTTGCAAAAAACAAAACCACTCCAGCTTTTGAGATCGTTCCACGGACCTGTGGCTTATGCCGAGCGCATACAATGCAGCTGCCTTTTGGGATCTGCTGTGCATATGCGCCGCAAATCGTATTCCTAACCGAGAGAGAGTGGGATTAAATAAAATTGTGCCACGCACACCCGCCCGCTCCGATTCCCCGCACGCATTAAAGGTCCCTTTTGGGTTGTAAATTAAGCATTGTCGCAATGCTTGTTTATTTTTATTTCTTTATTTAGTTTTTAACTTCTGTGTTCCCCCGGGAAGGGATGCGGCAACTCAGGCGTCGCCGTGCAGGAATTCCACCCAGGAATCTTGGATTTGCAATCCCGTCCGTTGGGAGAAAAATCTCAGCGAGCGATGATGCAGGGAAGGGATGGCTGATTTATTCCTAGTTTTTTTTTCTGCTTTTCACGCATCCCCGTCTGCATCCCTTCGTGCAGAAGGCACGGTCCTTTTCTTTGGGGAGTGTGTGTGTGTGTGGGGGGGGGGACAGGATGGGAGAAGCAAAAAAAAACTTCATTAAGGGGGGTTGTATCGGTGGCAGGGAAGAATCAGGTTCCCTTGGCAACCTTGCAGACGGGGAGGATCCTCGCCACCGATGTTGTGATGTTGTCGTACCTTTTGTTTTGGGTCTGATGAAATTTAGCCGGCCCCGTGACGTCGGTCGTGGATGCGGGGAAGCTGACGTGTGTGTGTGGGGGGGGGAGCGCGGTCCCAGGAGAGCTTTGTATGTATGTTGACTCACAAAATTCAGCCATCCATCCTGTGTGGTGTTGTGGACACGGGTGGGAGGAGGGAGGGAGGGGGAAGGTGAAATGAGCTGTAGCAGTTGTACAACAGGTGCGGAGGGTGGGAGGAGATTTTGATTATTTATTTATGTATCTGGATCCCACCTTTATTCAACTAATAAAAGGCGGGATACAGGCAATATTTGCATTTGAGTTGCAAATAACTCAAACCCAGCAACGACCCTGTGAGGTTGGGAGAGAGAGAGAGAAGTATTGGCCCAAAGTAACCCAGCTGACTTTCATTCCTAAGGCAGGACTAGAACTCACCATCTCCTGGTGATTGGCTCAAAGGAACCCAGCTGACTTTCATTCCTAAGGCAGGACTAGAACTCACCATCTCCTGGTGATTGGCTCAAAGGAACCCAGCTGACTTTCATTCCTAAGGCAGGACTAGAACTCACCATCTCCTGGTGATTGGCTCAAAGGAACCCAGCTGACTTTCATTCCTAAGGCAGGACTAGAACTCACCGTCTCCTGGTGATTGGCCCAAAGGAACCCAGCTGACTTTCATTCCTAAGGCGGGACTAGAACTCACCGTCTCCTGGTGATTGGCCCAAAGTAACCCAGCTGACTTTCATTCCTAAAGCGGGACTAGAACTCACCGTCTCCTGTGATTGGCCCAAAGGAACCCAGCTGGCTTTCATTCCTAAGGCGGGACTAGAACTCACCGTCTCCTGGTGATTGGCCCAAAGTAACCCAGCTGACTTTCATTCCTAAAGCGGGACTAGAACTCACCGTCTCCTGGTGATTGGCCCAAAGGAACCCAGCTGGCTTTCATTCCTAAGGCGGGACTAGAACTCACCGTCTCCTGGTGATTGGCCCAAAGTAACCCAGCTGACTTTCATTCCTAAGGCGGGACTAGAACTCACCGTCTCCTGGTGATTGGCCCAAAGTAACCCAGCTGGCTTTCATTCCTAAGGCGGGACTAGAACTCACCGTCTCCTGGTGATTGGCCCAAAGGAACCCAGCTGGCTTTCATTCCTAAGGCGGGACTAGAACTCACCGTCTCCTGGTGATTGGCCCAAAGTAACCCAGCTGACTTTCATTCCTAAGGCGGGACTAGAACTCACCGTCTCCTGGTGATTGGCCCAAAGGAACCCAGCTGACTTTCATTCCTAAGGCGGGACTAGAACTCACCGTCTCCTGGTGATTGGCCCAAAGGAACCCAGCTGACTTTCATTCCTAAGGCGGGACTAGAACTCACCGTCTCCTGGTGATTGGCCCAAAGTAACCCAGCTGACTTTCATTCCTAAGGCGGGACTAGAACTCACCGTCTCCTGGTGATTGGCCCAAAGTAACCCAGCTGGCTTTCATTCCTAAGGCGGGACTAGAACTCACCGTCTCCTGGTGATTGGCCCAAAGTAACCCAGCTGACTTTCATTCCTAAGGCGGGACTAGAACTCACCGTCTCCTGGTGATTGGCCCAAAGGAACCCAGCTGACTTTCATTCCTAAGGGTGGACTAGAACTCACCGTCTCCTGGTGATTGGCTCAAAGGAACCCAGCTGACTTTCATTCCTAAGGCGGGACTAGAACTCAGCGTCTCCTGGTGATTGGCCCAAAGTCACCCAGCTGACTTGCATTCCTAAGGCGGACTAGAACTCAGCGTCTCCTGGTGATTGGCCCAAAGTAACCCAGCTGGCTTTCATTCCTAAGGCGGGACTAGAACTCACCGTCTCCTGGTGATTGGCCCAAAGTAACCCAGCTGACTTTCATTCCTAAGGCGGGACTAGAACTCACCGTCTCCTGGTGATTGGCCCAAAGGAACCCAGCTGACTTTCATTCCTAAGGGTGGACTAGAACTCACCGTCTCCTGGTGATTGGCTCAAAGGAACCCAGCTGACTTTCATTCCTAAGGCGGGACTAGAACTCAGCGTCTCCTGGTGATTGGCCCAAAGTCACCCAGCTGACTTTCATTCCTAAGGCGGGACTAGAACTCACCGTCTCCTGGTGAGTGGCCCAAAGACACTCAGCTGTCTTTTGTGGCTCTGGTGAGACTAGAATTCACCATCTCCTGGTTTCTAGGCCAGCACCTTAACTACTACCCCAAACTGGCACCAAAGCCTATATAGCAACCCCAAGTGTTCTCCCATCCAACTACTAACCAAGCCTAACCCTGCTTAGCTTCCAAGATCAGACAAAATCGGGCACAATCAGGGTAGCACGTCCATTTTGATGCCATCAATCTTAGAAATAGACTCCTATGGTTGTAGGGGGCTTTTTTTCCCTGCACAATAATGTTGCGTAAGTTGAGACACACATCTCGGCTGTTCTCATGCTATGAACTTCAGTTGATCTTGGCTTGGAGGGATCTATAAAGTTCGTTCAAACTCCATGCAAAGCTTGGGAGGCGTTAACCTGGGTTAGATGTTTGGAAGATCAGCAGGATGGATGAACCCAGTCGGTGAGGTTAGTTCATGGTGCCATGTATTGTGTGGACCCTGAACCCGGGTTAATTTTGCAACTGCCTGTTGTATGAATGCAGACCAGGTATCTGAATGTTTTCCTTGAAAAGTGTTGTGGTCCGCCAGCAGAGGCTGGTCAGAGGCAGGGATGGGGCCAGGGCCATCCGGGAGTGATGTGCAGACTCCGGAGCCTCCAGAGGCTGACAGTAGAGAGGCAGAGGAACAGGAGGAGCCTGTTCCTAGTGGACGTATGAGAAGAGCTGCCAGAAGGCAAGAGCAGCTCAAGCAGAGAGGACGACTCAGGAGTAAGGCCAGGAGATGATTGGCCCCTCCCAGAAGGCTTAAAAGTCCAGCAACGGCTCTTGGCCTCTTTGTCGGAAAACAACGTTGATCGTCTTGCTGCATTTATTTCTTGTCGGCGTCTTCTGCTTTTGAACTTTTGCCAAGAAAAGCCTTTGGCAGTTTGCCTAATTATACCAAGGTTGGTGATTAGACTGAAGAATTTGTGTTATGAAGAGTTTGCTTTGATTTAGTTTGGACTATGCTGAGAATGAGTTAATTCTCAGCTGTTCTAATAAAGTCTGTTTGTTTTGGAACTGTTTGCGTCTCATACTACCTACTTGGGCCTGGGTCACAACAAAAAGGCATTCAGCTATCTTCGATCCCGAAAAGCTTGCTGGCCTTTGTAATACAGGTAGTCCTCGACTTACGGCCACAATTGAGCCCCACATTTCCGCTGCTAAGCGAGACAGTGGTTAAGTGAGTTTCGCTCCAGTTTACGACCTTTCTTGCCTTCCCCGTTGTTAAGTGAATCTGACTTCCCTGTTGACTTTTGCTTGTTAGAAGGTCGCAAAAGGGGATCCCGTGACCCCGGGACACAGCAGCCGTCGTAAATACGAGTCCCTCACCAAGCGCTTGAATTTTGATCATGTGACAATGGGGATTCTGTAAGTGTGATAAAACGGTCCTAAGTCATTTTTTTTCAGTGCCGTTATAACTTGGAACGGTCATTAAATGAACTGTTGTAAACCGAGGACTACCTGCATTGATAGAAATTTCACATCCTGGCAAAGCAGGGTAGCTTCTGGCTGTTGCATCCCCTCAGGAGGGAATGTTCTGTCCCAGCTACGGACCCAAAAGAATGCAGCACACACGAAGTCTGTACAAACTTTAGTTTCCTAAATTAAATCAGTCTTTTTCAAACAAAGGCTGTTAATTAACTTTCCTAACAGCCTACAAGAATCCAAAGAATAAATAACCGTAATCTTACTAGGGTTGGCAGAAAGCCCAGAAGCAATTTGCAGGAAACTGATAAAGAGAACTAAGATCAAGACGTGAAGGAGAGTGAACGAAGTTGTTC